>JARQWZ010003392.1:0-163808 GCA_033150135.1 Gobio occitaniae | reverse complement strand
GTCAAGCAGGTGTCCAGATGGGTAACTCTTGCTGGGAGTTATATTGTTTAGAGCACGGCTTCCAGCCAGATGGGACCATTGTTAAAGATGGCAGCTCAGTGGTAGACTCCTCTTTTGGCACTTTCTTCAGTGAAACTGGTGCTGGGAAGTACGTTCCTCGTGCAATCTTCATTGATCTGGAGCCAACAGTTGTTGGTGAGCCTGAACTCCATTCAAGCTTTTATCTTATTCGTATTCAACTCTTGTTGCTGTATGTCCATTGGAGCTTTATATCCTCATCTATTTTGTTTGAAATGCAGATGAGATCCGTAACGGACCCTATCGACAGCTTTACCACCCTGAGCAGCTCATCAGTGGCAAGGAGGATGCTGCCAATAATTATGCTCGTGGTCACTATACCATTGGTAAGGAGATCGTAGACTCTGTGCTTGACCGGATGCGCAAAATGGTGAGTTTGTTTCATGGAACTGTAGAAACTAATGTCCATGGGCCCTCATGCCATTGCAAAAGATTCTTTAGATAAAATGTTCTTCACACTTAGAATAAAAAAATGGATTTAAGAACTACTACCTAAAATGTTCTTGGAACCCAATTTTTTTTCTGTGGCCTTTATTGTGCATATTTTGGAATGGACCGTTAATGAAAATCGTCATTAATTACACTCCATGTCTTTCCAAACCCATAAGACTTTTGTTTATCTTCGGAACACAGAAGATGTTTCAGATTAAGTCTGAGCGTTCTGTCCCTTTGTTGACCGCTTCACAACTACCTCTTTAACGTTTGGTCCAAGTTGACATGATTGTTTTATATGGACAACTTGAATTTTAGGCTTTAATTCATATAAACATTCATCAACTCACACATCAGAAATGGTAAACGGAAGTTCAGACATGTTCGCCAATGAGGTTCATTCTCGTGTTGCGCTTCCTCAAGAACCAATGAGTTTTTTTCTCGTGTTAAACGACATGTTTGAGCTTCCTCAAGCGGTTTGTTCTTGCGTGTCAAGCATGTTTGGTTGCGTTCGATCACTGACCAAGGTTGAAATGTGAATAAGTCTAAATTTAAATCTGTTCATCATACAAAGCGATTTTGGTCTCTTCAAAATTTGGACTAAACCGCTCCCTTTCTATAGATTAGTTTTACAATCTCTTTATGAACTTTTTGAAGGGTCAAGTGGTAGTTGTGTAGCTGTTAATGGAGAGGGAACTCTCAGATTTCATAAACTTCATTTGTGTTCCGAAGATGAACAAATGGGTTTGGAGCCACATGAGGGTGACAGATTTTTCATTTTTGGGTGAACTATCCTTTTAAGTGTGGTGATGTTTAAAAGCAAGAAATACTGCAGGTATTTGAAAACCCATCTACCTTTTCTCTCTGATTACTCTAGGCGGATCAGTGCACCGGTCTGCAGGGGTTCCTGATCTTTCACAGTTTTGGTGGTGGAACAGGCTCTGGTTTCACATCTTTGCTGATGGAGCGACTGTCTGTAGATTACGGTAAAAAGTCCAAGTTGGAGTTCTCTGTGTATCCTGCCCCGCAAGTCAGCACGGCTGTGGTTGAGCCCTACAACTCGATCCTTACGACCCACACCACTCTCGAGCACTCGGACTGCTCCTTCATGGTGGATAACGAAGCCATCTTTGACATCTGCAAGCGAAACCTTGATATCGAGCGTCCCTCCTACACTAACCTGAATCGGCTCATCGCTCAAATTGTGTCCTCCATTACGGCATCACTGCGCTTCGACGGCGCCCTAAACGTCGACCTCACAGAGTTCCAGACCAACCTGGTCCCGTACCCTCGCATTCACTTTCCACTGGTCACTTACTCCCCTATCATTTCAGTCGAAAAGGCCTACCATGAGCAGCTCTCCGTACCGGAGATCACCAATGCCTGCTTCGAGCCAGCACACCAGATGGTGAAGTGTGACCCTCGCCATGGAAAATACATGGCCTGCTGCTTGCTGTACCGTGGTGACGTAGTTCCAAAAGATGTTAACGCTGCCATAGCCAACATCAAGACGCGGCGCTCCATCCAGTTTGTAGACTGGTGTCCCACAGGGTTCAAGGTCGGAATCAACTACCAGCCGCCCACCGTCGTGCCAGGTGGGGATCTGGCCAAAGTGCAGAGAGCTGTCTGCATGCTAAGCAACACCACCGCCATCGCAGAGGCATGGAGCCGCCTGGACCACAAGTTTGATCTGATGTATGCCAAGAGGGCTTTTGTTCACTGGTACGTGGGTGAAGGAATGGAAGAAGGGGAGTTCTCGGAGGCGCGGGAAGACATGGCTGCCCTGGAGAAAGACTATGAGGAGGTTGGTGCTGATTCCACAGAGGACTGTGGGGAGGAGGATGAAGAATATTGATGTTAAATGTACTTGTAATTTGAGTAAATAAACTTGAGCATTTAAAAACTAGTTGGTTCTATGGCTACTCTTGCCTTCATGACCTTGCTCCAAGGGCGTTTTGCCCTTGGGCATTTAGGGAAAATAATTGAACCACAGTTCAGCAGACATCACGTTTCAGAGTTGTGAGGGGTTCATCACACATGTAAGATCGGTTTTGTTTAAATGTAGTAACATCCCTTGCTCATGGCATCAAACAGCCTCTTTGTGAACCAATTCAAAAATGTGGTCTAATTTATCTACCATAAATTTCCTGGATACTAGCAGGGGCCAAGAACACTACATGGCTCCTACTGTACTGCAGTATCATGTCAGATGCCATCTTGAAACATTTAATCCATAATTCCACAAATGTCAAGAGTAGCCAAATGCAGAAACTAGGTCTAGTTCATCTCACACTGAGTGGAACTGCTACAGTAAATCTGCTTCAGGTGTAAAGAGTACCTGTAGACCATAAGTAGCAGTACAGGTACCTTACAGCAAATTACTCCTTGCATACCAACTCCATTCCAATACCACTTGAGAGTCTTAAGCCCTGGCTTCCCAACAAGCAATAGCCATTTCACTGTCTCTAACTATAGACTTGATATAGTCTGGCTATGACTAACTGACTTCTAGCCAAAAATAACCTTGAATTTGATTTCATGTTTTACCAAAATAACTTGTCTATGATATTCCATCTAAGAAAAGTCAACAGTGATTACAAGGTGTTTTGTTTCATTAATTTGACTGTATATTTATAAATGTATTGTGGAAACTGTCCCCTTAGAAATAAGCAGGTCAGGCTTTTACAGTCGCTACTTCCTCATTCCAAAGAAGGAAGGATGGCGGTCTCAGACCTGTACTAGATCTCAGACATCTGAAAGCAATAAAGCGCTTGTTCCGAATGTTGACAACTAAAAATCCTCTCGCAAATTCGCCCAGAGGACTGGTTTTTCACAGTGGATCTGAAAGATGCTTGCTTTCACATTCAGACAGCCCCCCGCCACAGGCCATTCTTGAGATTCGCTTTCAAGGGGGGGCAGGCTTCTCAATACACAGTCCTATTTTTCGGTCTATCCCTGGCACCCCGTACATTTTGGAAAGTGCATGGATGCGGCCCTCGCCCCCTACGGGGAGTGTGAGTACTGAACTACCTCGACGATTGGCTCATTATAGCTCAATCAGAGGCGCAGTTGATAACTCACAGGTCCTGGCTCCTCATCTATCTAGAATGTCTGGGACTCAGGATCAACACTGCCAAGAGTTCCCAACCAGAATATTTATTTTCTGGGAACAGCCATAGACTCGGTGCGGATGAGAGCGCGGGCTTACGTCACAGCGCACGCTCACCATCCAGCGCCTAGCGGCGTCGTTCAAGACTGGCACTTACACTCCTCTCAGAAATTTTCAGATGATGTTAGGCCTCATCAGCTCTGGTTAAAGCCTCGTGTCCCGGCTCGCGCATGGCGGTCAGACGTGAACCAACAATCAAAGTGAACCACGGCTGTATCAAAGCCCTGGCTCCTTGGAAAGCAGCCGACTGGAACCAGTCTGGCGAGAGTGTGGGCATGGTCTCGAAATGGAAAGTGTTCTCGACAGATGCATCCAACCTATGTTGGGCAGACCCAGAGGCAGACCCATCTCCGACCTTTGATCATACTCAGAGAGATGGCTGCACATAAACGGGCTAGAGATGAGAGCGGTCGATCTGTCGCTAAAAGCTTTCCTCCCATACATAAAGGGCCTCCAAGTCCTGGTCCGGATGGACAACATGTCAGTGTTATCCTATATAAATCTCCACGGTGGACTCAGGTTAAGCAACCTTCACACCATGGCCAAACGCATCCTTTTATGGACTCACTAAGGGCAGCGCATGTGCCAGGCATTCTGAACCGTGGTCTGGATATGTTATCCAGAGACAACATTCCCCCGGGGATTGGTCTCCTCACCCACAAACGATTCCGCTAATTCGGAGCGTCTTCGGCAAAGCAGAGGTCAATCTCTTTGCCTCAAAAGACAATGCTCATTGCCCAAAATTTTTCTCCAAGGACAGGGATGCGCTGGCCCACGACTGGCCCAGCCGCCCACTGTATGCATTCCCTCCAGTTGCGATGCTACCTCGGGTCATCAAACGGATCAGGGAGAGCAAGTGTGCAATGCTTTTAATAGCTCCTCTCTGGAGGAACCAACTATGGTTCTCCAAACTGATTCAGCTGCTAGAAACAGCCCCATGGCCGATACCGCTGAGAGACCTCCTCAGGCAGGTGAAGGGGACGATCTGGCATCCCCGTCCGACTTATGGGCCCTTCATGTGTGGCCCGTCAACGGATACCCGAGAACCTCCCAGAAGGGGTGCTGAATACTACTTCTGAAGCGAGAGTGCCTTCAACCAGGCGGCTTTACGTTCTAAAATGGTCAGTGTTCTCGAGCTGGTGTGCAGCACAGAACCTGGACCCACACTTGTGTGGAGAGACGGATGCGGGTCATGCCCCTTCCACGCTCAAAGTATATGTGGCGGCCATAGCAGCGTTTCATGCTCACGTGGCCGGACAGTCACTGGGGAGAAGAGATCTAAACGTGCACTTCCTCAGAGGAGGTAGGAGGCTGAACCCGCCTCGACCCCCAATGGTTCCTATATGGGACCTTTCTACAGTCCTAGAGGCCATGAAAGGTGCCCCATTTCAGCTGCTTCTGTGACCCTGAAGCACCTTTCACTGAAATCTGCTCTCTTGCTGGCACTAGCGTCAGTCAGGCGAATTGGTGATTTACATGCTCTCTCGGTGAGCACTTCCTGCCTTGAGTTTGGGCCTAATTATATCAACAGGTGGATTCATTTGTCTTTGTATCTTTCAGGAGTTATGAAAATCTGCGTTTTTCGCAACTCGTGTTGACATCAATTCAAAATGACCACCAAACAAACCCCATGTGTCATGAGTTGACCTAAGCAACATCAAAAATTCTTAACTTGAAGCCATTAGGGTCCCAAAAAAATAGGTTACAAAAAATTGCCAAAGATATTTTTCCTGCTAGACTACTTGGTTAATCAAAGTTTAACAATGTGACCTCAACATTTTACTAGCAATCATGTTTTATGTGTAATTCGACATCTAACGTTACCAAAAATGTCAGGTATAATCTAAGGTGGAGCTGGGAAAGCTGGAGGGTTTCTAAAATCGCACTGCAACTACAGCAAATGCTAACAAAGCATTTTAAGGTTGAGCATGACAGATGGCAGAAATCCGGAGAACGGAAACACGGTCCACATTCAAGCTCTGGACGATAAAATCGCGGTGCTGTCTGCCGGGAAAACCCATCGGGTGGAAAGGCTCATTGTGCATCATGAATCCCTGCGTTTCCATCATCATCATTCTGGGGTTTGGGGGCCTGAAGTCGCAATGGGGCCCAGGAAACCTCTGTCCAGGTGGGCCCATCGCGCGGACAGGACCAGGGCCGCGAAACCCGCCTTGAGGAGGAGGTGCTGCAGGGCCCTTGCCATGCTGTGGTCCAGGTCCCGGAGTTGGAGCGTTTCCCTTTCTTTTCTGCAAGCGGTTTTTGCCCATTTTCCAACGGACTCCAACGGTCTGGTCAGTGACGTACAGCAGCCACAAGTTGCTCGGAGAATCTGCTAGCGGGCCAGACGAACCGCGTCATTACCACGTTAACTTGCATACACAGGCATACAGATGTAATACTGTTTACGTCGCATCTAAGCAAAAAATTAAAATAATAAAACTGTTTTAATACATTTGATTCCATGAACCCCTCACTTGATGCAAACTAACGCTCAACGGTCCACTGCACGCACTCACTTCTCCATGAACACAAGCACACACAGAAACAATACAAATGGCCAGCGGATGTGACGCAACAGATTCAAAATAAGAGCGCACAGAAAATAGCATAAAACCGTAAAAAAGTAGCGTACAAATGTAAAGCTGACTTTTATTTTGTTAACATCAATATAAATAAATAACAATAAATAAATAAAATGAAAAAATAAAAACGCAGTGCATCGGATCGGATCAATGTCAGTTATGAAACAACGGAGTAATGAAATGAATGTGTTATTTAGAAATGCTGCTTCAGCCATGTCAAACTAAAATCATAAAGAAAACATCTGCCGTGACTCACAGGTATTTTAAAGGGATAGTTCGTCCAAAAAATTAGCCCATGATTTACTCACCCTCAAGCCATCCTAGGTGTAAATGACATTCTTCTTTCAGACGAACACAATCAGAGTTATATATATTTTAAATGTCCTGGCTCTTCCACGCTTTATAATGGCAGTGAATGGCTGTTTTTGTTTTGAAGTCCAAAAACCAATCGATTCGCTTCAGAAGGCCTTTATTAACCCCTGGAGCCGTGTGGAGCAGTTATATGATAGATAATTTGACCTTTTTTTTACGATTTAATTTTTTACAGTGTAAATAGAAAACTAATAAGATTTACTTTAAAATTACAAAGAATAATGTTAAATTGTTAGTATGGACATAAACCTTTAATATAATGAGCTACATATTTAATTACAGATTATTTCTGTAATTTTACATACATTTGTATGTAACTTAAGAAAACAGAAAAAATACTGTATAAATAATACAGTAATTATCCTGTATAAAAATGAGAATTACTGTAATTTGTCATTAATGATATAATCCTTAAAATAACAGTCAAGTTGTTAATTTACAGATATTTTGTGTAATTTCACATAGTTTTAAACATAAGAACAAATGTAGAGTTATTTTCCATGAAATTATGATTTGTTTTTACAGTGGAAAACGTCAAGTAGAAAAAAAGCTTTCCCTTATTCAAATAAAAGGACTACATTTTTATCTTGAAAACTGAGGGAAACTGTTTCATAACACATTTTAATCTTACAAAACACAATTTCAAACCCAAATAGCGTAAATATTAAATCAAGAAAATCTGCCCTTTGGGGATCTGCTTGTAGTATCATCTTAAAAACGTTCTGTTTAAACTCAACTGCAAGTGGGATAAAGCTTGTTTTGTTTGAATCTGCAGGGCTAATTACCTTTGCTAGCAGTATTACAGGTTTAATTAAGAGCCACGCCCTAATTTGACACTAATATAAATTAAGATCAGGTGTGTGGTTTGGTGTAGCTGTGGAGGTGAGGTGGTTTCTTTTAGGACGTCAACAGTTAATGATTTCCAGGAGCTTAGTTTGTGTTAAGAGTGTGTTTTATATTTGCAGGGTTTAAAGGCTCTGGTTTAATTCTTACTTGCTGTGATCCTCAAGCACCATGGTGAGATTATTGATTGTTATTTTTACTGTATCGTGTTACTGCATAACCGCTTCAAGTTGTGACTGTGTTTGTTTGTTTTGGTCAAACCAGAGGGAGTGTATTTCCGTACATATTGGTCAAGCAGGTGTCCAGATGGGTAACTCTTGCTGGGAGTTATATTGTTTAGAGCACGGCTTCCAGCCAGATGGGACCATTGTTAAAGATGGCAGCTCAGTGGTAGACTCCTCTTTTGGCACTTTCTTCAGTGAAACTGGTGCTGGGAAGTACGTTCCTCGTGCAATCTTCATTGATCTGGAGCCAACAGTTGTTGGTGAGCCTGAACTCCATTCAAGCTTTTATCTTATTCGTATTCAACTCTTGTTGCTGTATGTCCATTGGAGCTTTATATCCTCATCTATTTTGTTTGAAATGCAGATGAGATCCGTAACGGACCCTATCGACAGCTTTACCACCCTGAGCAGCTCATCAGTGGCAAGGAGGATGCTGCCAATAATTATGCTCGTGGTCACTATACCATTGGTAAGGAGATCGTAGACTCTGTGCTTGACCGGATGCGCAAAATGGTGAGTTTGTTTCATGGAACTGTAGAAACTAATGTCCATGGGCCCTCATGCCATTGCAAAAGATTCTTTAGATAAAATGTTCTTCACATTTAGAATAAAAAAATGGATTTAAGAACTACTCCCTAAAATGTTCTTGGGACCCAAAATGTGTTTTCTGTGGCCTTTATTGTGCATATTTTGGAATGGACCGTTCCATTAATCGTCATTAATTACACTCCATGTCTTTCCAAACCCATAAGGCTTTTGTTTATCTTCGGAACAAAAATGAAGATGTTTCAGATTAAGTCTGAGCGTTCTGTCCCTTTGTTAACCGCTTCACAACTACCTCTTTAACGTTTAGTCCAAGTTGACATGATTGTTTTATAAGGACAACTTGAATTTTAGGCTTTAATTCATATAAACATTCATCAACTCACACATCAGAAATGGTAAACGGAAGTTCAGACATGTTCGCCAATGAGGTTCATTCTCGTGTTGCGCTTCCTCAAGAACCAATGAGTTTTTTCTCATGTTAAACGACATGTTTGAGCTTCCTCAAGCGGTTTGTTCTTGCGTGTCAAGCATGTTCAGTTGCGTTTGATCACTGACCAAGGTTGAAACGTGGATAAGTCTAAATTTAAATCTGTTCATCATACAAAGCGATTTTGGTCTCTTCAGAATTTGGACTAAACTGCTCCATTTCTATAGATTAGTTTTACAATCTCTTTATGAACTTTTTGAAGGGTCAAGTGGTAGTTGTGTAGCTGTTAATGGAGCGAGAACTCTCAGATTTCATAAAAAAAATAACTTCATTTGTGTTCCGAAGATGAACGAATGTCTAATGGGTTTGGAACCACATGAGGGTGACAGAATTTTCATTTTTGGGTGAACTATCCCTTTAAGTGTGGTGACGTTTTTAAAGCAAGGAATACTGCAGGTATTTGAAAACCCATCTCTACCTTTTCTCTCTGATTACTCTAGGCGGATCAGTGCACCGGTCTGCAGGGGTTCCTGATCTTTCACAGTTTTGGTGGTGGAACAGGCTCTGGTTTCACATCTTTGCTGATGGAGCGACTGTCTGTAGATTACGGTAAAAAGTCCAAGTTGGAGTTCTCTGTGTATCCTGCCCCGCAAGTCAGCACGGCTGTGGTTGAGCCCTACAACTCGATCCTTACGACCCACACCACTCTCGAGCACTCAGACTGCTCCTTCATGGTGGATAACGAAGCCATCTTTGACATCTGCAAGCGAAACCTTGATATCGAGCGTCCCTCCTACACTAACCTGAATCGGCTCATCGCCCAAATTGTGTCCTCCATTACGGCATCACTGCGCTTCGACGGCGCCCTAAACGTCGACCTCACAGAGTTCCAGACCAACCTGGTCCCGTACCCTCGCATTCACTTTCCACTGGTCACTTACTCCCCTATCATTTCGGCCGAAAAGGCCTACCATGAGCAGCTCTCCGTACCGGAGATCACCAATGCCTGCTTCGAGCCAGCACACCAGATGGTGAAGTGTGACCCTCGCCGTGGAAAATACATGGCCTGCTGCTTGCTGTACCGTGGTGATGTAGTTCCAAAAGATGTTAACGCTGCCATAGCCAACATCAAGACGCGACGCTCCATCCAGTTTGTAGACTGGTGTCCCACTGGGTTCAAGGTCGGAATCAACTACCAGCCGCCCACCGTCGTGCCAGGTGGGGATCTGGCCAAAGTGCAGAGAGCTGTCTGCATGCTAAGCAACACCACCGCCATCGCAGAGGCATGGAGCCGCCTGGACCACAAGTTTGATCTGATGTATGCCAAGAGGGCTTTTGTTCACTGGTACGTGGGTGAAGGAATGGAAGAAGGGGAGTTCTCGGAGGCGCGGGAAGACATGGCTGCCCTGGAGAAAGACTATGAGGAGGTTGGTGCTGATTCCACAGAGGACTGTGGGGAGGAGGATGAAGAATATTGATGTTAAATGTACTTGTAATTTGAGTAAATAAACTTGAGCATTTAAAAACTAGTTGGTTCTATGGCTACTCTTGCCTTCATGACCTTGCTCCAAGGGCGTTGTGCCCTTGGGCATTTAGGGAAAATAATTGAGCCGCAGTTCAGCAGACATCACGTTTCAGAGTTGTGAGGGGTTCATCACACATGTAAGATCGGTTTTGTTTAAATGTAGTAACATCACTTGCTCATAGCTTCAAACAGCCTCTTTGTAAACTGTGAACCAATTCAAAAAATGTGGTCTAATTTATCTACCATAAATTTCCTGGATACTAGCAGGGGCCAAGAACACTAAATGGCTCCTACTGTACTGCAGTATCATGTCAGATGCCATCTTGAAACACTTAGTCCATAATTCCACAAATGTCAAGAGTAAGGCAACATTTCATACACCGTGGCAATTCAAAGTGCCTTACACAGAAATGAAATAAAAATATTTGTAAGTGAATTAAAACAGTTATAATAGGAATGAAAGATGACAATCCCTATCTGTGGTGGAAGAAAATGGAGAGTTAGGTTTACTTTGGGACTTCCCCATATTGTCCGTCTGCTTCTGTGGTTTTTAACCGGCTCACAGCACGGCCTCCTCGCCCACGTGACATCTTAATTCTCAATTTCAATCACGTTGCATTTACCACAGAATCAGTCATCCACCTATGGTTTATCCACCCTACTTATTTATCGCTCCCCGTCTCTCAACATCTTCCACCCATATAGCCTTAACAAAATAAAAATAATGAAAGAGTATAATTTAAAAATAAAAACCGGGTTAAATTGAAACATATAAATTAAAATGCAAGCAGTTCAGACAAAGCACGTACAGTAGCAGTGCTCATTCAGTAAATGCACAGCTAAACATGTGTTTTGAGTCTGGATTTGAAAGTGGCTACTGTTGGAGCACATCTGATCTGTTCAGGAAGCTGGTTCCAGCTACGGCTGGCCTAATAGCTAAAAGCAGACTCTCCTTGCTTTGAGTGAACCCTTGGTATTTCTAACTGACTTGATCCTGATGATTTGAGTGATCTGTTGGGTTTGTACTTTATCAGCATATCTGCAATGTATTGAGGTCCTAGGTCATTGAGTGATTTATATACAAGTAATAGCACTTTAAAATCGGTCCTAAATGTAATTGGAAGCCAGTGTAAAGACCTGAGGACTGGTGTGATATGGTCATATTTTCTGGTTCTGCTCAGGATCCTGGCAGCAGCGTTCTGTATGAGCTGCAGCTGTCTAATAGTCGGTTGGGAAGGCCAGTAAGGAGACCATTACAATAGTCCACCCTACTGGTGATAAAAGCATGAACGAGTTTCTCTAAGTCTTGCCTGGAAACAAAGCATATAATTCTTGCAATATTTTTCAGATGATAGTAAGCTGATTTAGTTATTGCTTTGACATGACTATTGAAACTCAGGTCTGACTCCAAAATCACACCAAGATTCCTGACTTGATTTTTTGATTTCAGACCTTTGGCCTCAAGATATGCGTTCACCTTGAGAATTTCATCTTTGTTTCCAAATGTAGTGATTTCAGTTTTGTCTTTGTTTAACTGAATAAAGTTTTGGCACATCCAACTGTTAACTTCATCAATGCATTTACATAGAGAGTCAATGGGGCTGTAGTCATTAGGTGATAGGGCTAAGTAGATCTGGGTGTCGTCAGCATAGCTGTGGTAAGCCATTTTGTTTTTTTTTCATTATTTGGCTCAGTGGCAGCATGTATAGGTTGAATAGGAGTGATGCAAGAATTGACCCTTGTGGGACTCCGCATGTCATGGATGTCCACTAAGACTTATGGTCACCTATACTCACATAATAACCTCTCCCTTCTAAGTATGACCTGAACCATTTGAGGACCATTCCAGAAAGCCCAACCCAATTTTCTTGCCTGTCAAGAAGTATGTTGTGCTCAACAGTGTCGAATGCAGCACTGAGGTCGAGTAGTACAAGAATGAATGTTTTGCCTGTATCTGTATTGAGACGAATATCATTTATTATCTTTGTGCGCCGTCTCTGTGCTGTGATGTGGTCGGAAACCAGATTGAAAATTGTCAAAGTATCCGTTTGAGCTTAAGAATTTGTTCAGCTGACTGAAAACAACTTTTTCAATGATCTTGCCTATGAAGGGGAGATTTGAGATTGTTCTGTAGTTGCTCAATATGGAGTTATCCAGATTTCTCTTTTTCAGGAGAGGCTTCACTACTGCGGTTTTAAGGGAGTTTGGAAAAGTCCCAGAAAGAAGTGAGGCGTTTACCACTTCTATGAGATCTGCTTCTAAACAGTTAAACACACTTTTGAAAAAAGAAGTGGGGAGTGTGTCAAAGGCGCAGGTTGATGTTTTAAGGTGCTGTACTGTTTCTTCTAAAATGTTACCATCAATTGCTTCGAAATCAGTCATAGTAACTTTCTGAGGTTGTGGTCTGATCTGATTCATCCCAGAGCAACTCAAGGATGTGCTGATCGCATTTCTGATATTATTGATTTTCTCGGAGAAGAAGAAAGCAAACTCACTACATTTGCTGTCTAAGAGCATTTCACTGGGAATGTGACTCGGGGGGTTTGTTAGTCTCTCAACAGTAGCAAAAAGAGTGTGCGTGTTGTTTATGTTTCTGTTTATAATATTTGAAAAGATCTTAAAATGGACTACAAGTTTTGTCTTTCGCCACGTGTGTTCAGATTTCCTGCGTTGTCTTTTCATTAATTGCACTGCTGTTGAGTTTCTCCAAGGTGCTTTTTTTTTGCCACTCTTTTTTCAGACTTTCACAGGAGCAATATCATCAATTACACCCTTAACTTTTGAGTTAAAAGAGTCAAGGAGAAAATCAACAGAGTCTGCAGATATGCTTGGTGTTAGAGATATAGCCTTCATAAACAGCACACTAGTGTTCTCATTTAAGCATCTCTTTTTGACAGAGACAGATCTAGTTTCAATGGCAGGAGAGATTGATATATCAAAGAAAATACAGAAATGATCAGACAGTGCCACATCCCTAATAACTATCGATGAAATGTTTAGACCCTTACTGATAAGCAGAGGTGTCAAAAGTATTCACATTCATTACTCCGGTAGAAGTATAGATACTGGGGTTTAAAAAGACTTCTGTAGAAGTTGAAGTATCAACTCAAGCTTTTTACTCAAGTAAAAGTGTAAAAGTACTGGTTTCAAAACTACTTAAAGTATAAAAGTAAAAGTAATGTAAGGGAAAAAAATTATTTTCCCCTACTATGGCAGTCAATGGTTGCTCTCTCTGCTTGGTTACAAACATTCTTCAAAATATCTTCAGAACAAAGAAACTCATACAGGTTTGGAACAACTTGAGGGTGAGTAAGGGCGTTTTCACACCTATCTTGTTCGGTCCGGATTTTCGGACTTTTCAGTTTGGTCCGAATCAAAATTACAGGTGTGAAACCTCCCCCCGTACCACGGTCCGGACCAAACAGATGAAATTTGGTCAGACGAAAAGAGGTAGTCTCGGTCCGGATCAAACTGAACAAAGGTTCGGTTCGTTTCTAGTGTGAAAGCATTTTATGTATGGTTCGTACTTTCAGACCATTTACAGGAAGTTCCTGTTTATGTTTAAATATTATAATGTTATTTTTAAATTCAATCTAGGCTACATTGATTATGAAAAGTGAAAAGATGCGCAATATGTCAGAAGACAGAAGGTCAGAAATGATTTTGAACTAAATTTTGCATGATTTTGCTTATGAACCTTTCTTTAATGTGAATTTCGTTTTGTATAAATTGTATCTTCATTTTAATCAATGTTTCGTCAGATAATTACCTGGATTTAATAAATAAGAAGCAAATAGTCTATAGCAGACAATAATCGCGGGAGCGATCACATGCTTTGCAAATGAACTTGAGCGCGTCTCAAATAAACCGAAACTCAGCAGGCTACTCGTCTCACAAACATGAGAAATATGTGTATATAAAGCTTGAAATGTCCACTTTTAAACGTGACGAAAAGAACATAGTCAAGCAATGCGCACTGTTCAATAGTGGCAACGATATGCGTCCGTTCCACTGATATATCAGTGGTCCGTTCATTCACACTTGTCAAAGACGCTGACGTCAGACACACGTCCGTTTACAAACCAATCAATGTCAAGATGCAGCCCACATAGATGATGACGAGTGGACGCAAGTGTGTCACGTAAAGTTCTTTAGTGCGCTCGCATAATTGCAATGTGAAACCAAACCAAAACTAACCGAAGGTATCAAATGTATCAAAACGTGAACTTCGGTTCGGACCTTGGTGCGGACTTTCAGGTGTGAAAACGCCCTAAAAGATGACAGAATTTTCATTGTTGGGTGAACTATCCCTTTAAGGACAAAAGATTAGGCCGCGCCACAGTGCATACCCCACCTCCTCAAAAAAACATTTTTCTAAAGGCCATAATGACTATAATGTTATATTAAAAAGTTAATGTTGAAAATGTTTAGATGCACTTGGCTACGCGTTTCAGCCGCATATATTCCCATTGAAAATGAACGCATTTTAGGACAATGCAAATACATTAAAGAACCATATGTGTACTACTGAGCATTAACGTGTTTCATGGAGCGGAAGATTTGATGACTAGTTGCCTATAAATATTGTAAAGGTGCAAAAAGTCAAAATTCAGAGGCATGTTATCAATAACCATTTTTTGAATGTGTGATTAGTGTGGTCAGATTTGGTAGACGATTTCCAGCCCAAAAACCTCACCAAATGTACATTTATATTTTAAAAAAATGCTTATTGATAACATGCCTGGTTACTGATAACAATTTTGACTTTTTGCACCTTTACAATACTTATAGGCAACTAGTCACTCCAAGAAAACCCCCCCAAAACTTTAACTGCCAAAATAATATGATATTATTTTATTGCCATATCAATCAATGTTGATAAGTAAGTTACCATTTTATCTCCTTAAAACATAACATTGATGATAAAAAAAAAAAATCCCAGTAAAACGGATCAAATATGACTATAATGTCCAGGTAGAAACTTTCAAAACGGCTATACCTCAGAAAAACACATACATAATTTTCAATGTCAACAGTAACAAGCCAATTTACGTGCAAAAAGTGCCCAATATAGAGATTGGAAAAAGCAATGTAATAAACAGGCATTTCACACGTTAATGCATATACACCACTGCCAAAATGCGCAATTCATTGATACTGTACAATAATCCATCAACAAATAAATAACAACAATGCGCTTACCTTTGTGTTACACTTTGCTTTGTCAAAACTACAGTATGTCTTTCGTGAAGTACATTGCACATGCACTTAGCACAGTCAAAATGGATTAATCGTTGATTTTAACATTTTTCAGCTGCTGTCGGGGTTGCTAGTTGCAGTCAGATATCCTAAGTGTGTATATGACGATGGACAGGAGTCACGGTTATATTTATAAAGAGTCTTCGAGTCACAGGTGTAATTCACGTTTGAGAGTTGAGTCACTCTCCCACTATTTACTGTAGATACAACCAGTGGCGGATCTAGAAAATTTTACATGGGGGGGCAAAGGGGTGGCAAGAGGTCTTGGCAGGGTGGCAGGGGTAGACGGTACATGGAAATCCCTATATGTGAATTGCTTTAACAAAACAAACACAAAACCACTTTTAAACTACAGTACTTATTGTTTAATCATGCCCTTACACACTACAAAGGTTTTTAATTCACAACAGGAATAAGCCCAGTGTTCAAACAAAACAAAACAGTATACTACTATATACTTCAGCTACTTTCTTCAACTACTCTTGCCTGCAAAAGTCAATATGTGAAAACCTCTGGTGGTTGGGTTCTCCTTGTATTACATTACACTGTAGGGCCATGTAGCTAATAAGTAGCCTATATAACAAATATAAAATCAGAAAGACTTATCACATGCGTTATGTTTAGACTACTTAATCCTATTGTATTTGTTATTTCCCCAGTTGTAACCTGGTTTCATTGCTGTGATATCTGAGATGAATTGGATTTAATAGGGCTGCTTAACTAAATAAAAAATAAAAAAATAATAATAATTGCATCACAATAAGTGTATTGTGATTGTCACTAACATTTTAGTAACAACTGAATTTTATTGGGTTTAGTGACAACATGTTACAGTGTTTACATGGTACAATTTCTGGTAAGCTATGCTTTTTTGCTATTTTAATTAAATTAAATTATTGTGATTTGATTTAATATTGACTCATTTGGTTAACTATTAGGCACACAAGATGTACCTAATCTCAAGAAAAAACAACTCACCTAATGCTGTAAACATACAGAGAGCCCTATCAGCTGGCAGTGTTATTTAAGGTTAAAAATAACTCAAATGACATATAATGCGTTTTTTTATTATAATAACTTTATTTAATGATATAAATAAAAATATAATAAATATGTAATATGGTACACTACACATATTTAGCAAAATACTCTCTATAGCTCTTTTTTTTCTAGCCAACTAATGTGCTACACTAGCCTATTATGGTCATTAAATGGCTTTCCTGAGGTAAATGTTATGTGACATAATTGTTCTTCAGTTGTTTTATTGACCCCTTTGTTAGATTGATTGGTCGATATTATGTATGAGGAATATACATTTAGGTAAGTTGTAGTAGGCTACTGTTTCTTTCAACATTGTTCATTCGTGTTTATTTACTATTAGCTAGTAGAGATGATCGGTCCACGTGCAGCTAGGGATCTGTCACATAACATTTACATGCGCCAAAACGGCATTTATTGTTTGAATTTCGTAATAAAAGTGACAGAATCTGAGAGCTGAGATTTTTTATATCATAAGTAACCTGCTCTGTCTAGTCTGTCGGTCTCCGTGTCCTCTTTGCTTCGCGATTTTTCTGTGCGTGAGAAAATGTATGTGCGGCGTGAGAGTGTCAATTGCGTGTGTCTCCCGGTGAATGCGTGAGATTTGGCAGTTATGGATACAATATTTTTTTATTAAGCTGTTCTTGTCTTTACTAAAATCAAAATTAGGCTAATAAGAGGGAAGAGTGCTCTTACGAATCACAACAGCTGATTTTGGCTAACGTAATAGACTTGCTGTTTTTGCTGATGCTGAATCCTCTTTAGCATACAATACATTCATTACAAATGTAATTTTAAGTTAAACGTGTGTTTAAACTACACCTGGGGAAACTCACTTCACCTTCAGGGGCTCTGGGGCAGCTCAGTCTCTCCAGTCGGGTTGTAGGGCCACCGCACCGCCGCAGACTCGCTGTGTGTGAGCCAGACTGAGCGAACGCCGCTCTGCACGTTTGAATCAGGGACGTAAGTTAGCTAAGTATTTGAGGGGCGGGGGGAGGGGTATTTTATGTATTTTAATTTTAATACATTTAAAATAAAAGATTAAACGGTTTACTTTTGGTAAATGTATTGGACATACTGGCGGGTTGTTTTTACAAGTACAGTTTTTGGATCATCAAAGTTAGGGGGGCAGCTGGGGGGGCAAGGCTCTAGAGTGGGGGGGCACCTGCCCCCCCTTGCCCCCCTGTAGATCCGCCCATGGATACAACTTACTGTATATTTATGCCACTGGCATAGCGATCACTGGAATATACAGCTAAAGTTATCACGCTAAAAACCCGGCTAAAGTCATGAATGAGCACGTCTGCCTGCTGATCGCTGAAAGTGCGTGCTCCTCGGCGAGAACCCGCCCTATCTGACAACATGGTGTGTGATTTGTGCAGGTGCAGGCGTGATTGGTCGCCTACAACCCAATAGGGTGTCGGAATGGTTTGTGTTACTCCCTCGAGGTTTAATAAAGGCTCAAGTCGTTCCTGGTTGTTAACGGGCATTTATTCGATGACAACGTCTACAAACATGTCTCTACATGCTTCCTTATCGCCACATTTCCACATTGCCGTCAGAACTGATATAAATAAACACAGAAAAACGTAAATTAACCTTAAATTCTTAACATACTTGCAGACAATACAAGATGAAATTACATATAAAATGAAGGATACATTTATGCCATGTAAAATAATATCGAAATCAGCTTGTTACACACACACACACACACACACAGTCATGTAACACAAATATAATGAAAAGGAAGGAAAAATATACCTCATTGGCCGCATGAACCCGAGAGGGTAAACTTAAGGGTGCTTCATCTTCATGCTTCAACGTTAAACTTAAAGATAACCTTGCAATCTTCCGTGGCTTTCAGACAGCTGCCTCGCAAGCCGCAGCACATATCTCACTGATCTTAGCGAGTGCACCCATTCAGCGTCCACATAGCAACAATTATAATTTCCACACGGAACAAAAAATAAGTTCCCCCCTTCTCTTACAAAGTTTTTAACAGAAAGAAATAAACATGAAATTATTATTTATTGGCCATGAGATACTATTTGCCTCAAACATATGATTTTTAACCTCATATATTTATATTTTAACTGTGAACCATATTAAGCTGAAATACATGAGTTCACTTTGAAGGCAGCAACACTCCCACTAAATCACTTGTGATTTCAACCAACGAACTATGTGTAAGCGATTACTGTAAGTTAAGTTATGTTAGTCAGCTTCAAGTAATGTGACTGTCTTGTGGATAGGTCTCTCCAGATAGACTGGTTTGCTGAGTCTCTTTCCTTGGTCATCTAATGCGGAGTCGCTGATCAATAACTGGACCTTCCGCACACATCCATCTTCAGCTGGATACACAGTGGCGACCTTAGCCAGCTTCCATTCATTTCTGGGTGCAGTATCGTCTTGTACAATTACTATATCATTGACTTTCGCATTTCTCTTTGTCTTGTGCCATTTCTGTCTTTGTTGTAAACTCAATAATTACTCCCTTTTCCATCTTTGCCAAAATTCATTGGCCAGGTATTGGACTCTACGCCATCTCTTGCGGAGGTAGAGGTCTTCCTTTACGAAGTTTCCAGGTGGAGGCAAGATTATTGAGGACTTCATTGTCAGAAGTAAGTTGGGCGTAAGAGGTTGAGGACCTGTTGGGTCGCTGAGTAAGTGGGCTGTCATAGGTCGGCTGTTTATGATTGCCATCACTTCATAAAGATAAGTCCGTAAGGATGAACTGTCAAGTGTTCGGGATGACTGATCCAGGATAGATGTTAACACACTTCTGATGGTCCGGATCTGCCTTTCCCAAACTCCACCCATATGGCTAGCAGAGGGAGGGTTCATGACAAACTCGCATCCTAATTGTTTAAGGCATTCTTGATCCATTTCATTTACTGCTTTCAAGAATTCACGCCTCGCTCCAACAAAATTGGTGCCCTGATCTGACTGGAGTTGGCGAACGTTTCCACGTAGGGCAATGAATGCACGAAGTGAGTTGATGAATGCATCGGTTGATAGATCGTCAAGTAACTCTATGTGCACTGCACGAGAGCACAAACATGTGAACAATAGTCCATAACGTTTCAGCTCTTTTCGACCTTCTTTGATGTAAAATGGACCAAAACAATCCATCCCACAATACGTGAACAGAGGAGTTGTCTCCATTCTCTCCCGCGGCAGGTCTGCCATTTTTTGTTCTTCAGTGTGACGTCTAAACCTTCTGCACTTGATGCAGCGGTAGATGACTGATGATACAGCTTGACTACATCCGAGGATCCAGATGCCATTTGATCTCAACTCGTTTATAGTCATGCCACGCCCCTGATGTTGCACTTGTCTGTGATATTGATCAATCAGTAACCTTGTTATGTGGTTGTTTTTTGGTAGAATGACTGGATGTTTGATGTGTGGATGCATGGCAGCGTGCTCTAATCGACCTCCCACTCTAAGGATGCCCCTGTGGTCTAAGTAGGGATTGAGTCGGTATAGCCTACTGGTTTTGTCTTTGGTCATCTCTCTTTGTGACTCAAGATCATTGATCTCTTTGGAGAAGATTTCTCTTTGTACAATGAGCATGATGATAAGTTCCGCATCCTGTCTTTCCTCGAGACTTGTGGTTTCATTGGTCCTCTGTCTTGTACCCTTAAACTCCTTGAGAAATCTTTGGAGTCTGGCGATTGCTTTCACTAATCTTGTCCAGCTTGAAAACTTAAAGAAGCGATTAGTGAGCGAATCTGTTGTGGTTGAGGTCTGGTGTACAATGACCCTGCGCACCTCTGGATCTTTGACATCAAGTTCTCTCACCTTAACCTCACCGCTTGGAAGCTCTTCCTGCCAGAGAAACTCTGGACCACTAAACCAATTGGAAGCAATAAGCTCTTTTGCCTTAAGCCCTTGTGACGCATTGTCAGCGGGATTGTCTTCTGACATCACGTATTTCCACTGGGTTGGTTTTGTACTTTCCTTGATGCGCTGTATGCGATTAGCTACGAAGATATGAAACCGTTTTGCGTCATTGTTAATGTATCCCAAAACGACATTTGAATCCGTCCAGAAGAATTCCTGGGCATCTTCAAGCTCCAATTCTCCTCTGAGCATGTCACTTGTGCGTACTGCTACAACTGCTGCGGACAGCTCGAGTCTTGGCACCGTGGTTACCTTTGTGGGGGATACTCTGGCCTTGGCCATGACTAGGTTGCAATGTATCTGTCCTGTTATGCTGGTTGCTCTTAGATAGGTACAGACTCCATACCCCGTGACACTTGCGTCTGAAAAATGGTGGACTTCATACCTTTGAACTGTCTTGAAATCTACTGGTAGGTAGCATCGCTCAATCTTGACATTGGCTAAGTTCTGTAAATCCAACAACCAGGACTCCCACCGTGGCCTTAGCTCATTTGACAGTGGCTCATCCCAATCAATCTTCTCACGACACATCTGTTGAAGTATTTGTTTCCCGAGTAGGACGAAAGGCGCCACAAAGCCAAGTGGATCGAAGATAGAGGCTACTGTCGACAAAACTCCTCTTCTGGAGAGAGGGCGTTCATTCACGACTACTCGAAACTAGAAATGATCTGAGGCGACACACCATTTGACGCCTAGAGCTCTCTCAATCTGTTGTTCGCCAAGAGCTAGGTCTTGCTTCATTACTGTTTCTGCACAGTCTTCCTTTGGGAGGGATGCCAATACTTGTTGGCTGTTTGATATGAACTTATGAAGTCGCAACTTGCCTTTATTGCAGAGTTGTCTTACTTCGTTTACCAACTGGATTGCCTCTTCTTCTGAGTGGACACTTATCAGGCCATCATCCACATAGAAGTTCCTCTCAATGAAACGAATTGTGGCATCATTGAAATGACCTTGACCTTGAGCTGCGATGTACTTGAGGCCGTAGTTTGCGCAGCCGGGCGATGAAGCAGCTCCAAAAAGATGGACCCGCATACGGTAGACGGAGGGGTTGGAGTAGAAGTCCCCATTGTCCCACCACAGAAAGCGGAAGTAGTCTTGTTCTTCTGGCTTGACATGGAATTGATGAAACATGCGTTCTATGTCGCACATCACTGCTACTTGACCCTTACGAAACCGACATAGAACACCTACCAGGGTGTTGGTTAACTCTGGCCCATTGAGCAGAAAGTCATTTAATGACACACCTTCGTACTTTGCCGAGCAGTCGAACACGACTCTTATTTTTCCAGGTTTCTGGGGGTGGTAGACCCCATGGTGAGGAATGTACCAGGAGGGGTTTTTGTTCAGTTTGTCAGGTGGAACCTTTTCCGCATCTCCGCGTGTTATCGTTTCATTCATGAATGTTGCATAGTCTTTGTGGTATTGCTTGTCTTTCTCAAATCTTTTCTTTAGACATTTGAGTCTGTGTTCGGCACATATTTTATTGTCTGGCAGGTTTGGTTTGTCCTTCTTAAAGGGCAAGGGCAACTCACAGTGACCATTCGCTTTCATTTTTACTCCTTCCTCCATTATGGAAATGAAACGCAGATCCTCTTGGGAGAAGTGAGAGTCCTTCACGCAGCGTTCATTGAAATCGGACTCCAGTACTTTGATCACATCTAGTGGTGTGACTAGCTCTTTAACTTGTGTACGACAGACGTACATGACTTCATTTGGTATGAGATTTGGTGCATGAACAGAAGGTGTCACTTCTTTGACTATGACTCTATGGCTGCTTCCTATAGTGTCACCATAATCCACACAGGGATCAGTACCAACGACTATAGTCCAGCCAAGGTCTGTTCTTTGAGCAAATGGTTCATTGTCCCTTCCTGACACCACTTCTCTGGGTAGCAGAGCTTGCGAACAGTTGTACCCTATAAGCAGGCCAACATCACACTCTATCATGGGAGCAATCTCTTCAGCAAGGTTCTCTAAGTGAGGCCATGCTCTTGCTGTTTTAGGTGTGGGAATATGACTTAGATTAGCAGGGATAAAGTCTCTTGTGTATGTCGTTGGGAGAGGGATTCTCTTGGATGTGTAGAAGCCTCTGACTTGTAGCCCAAATAGCTTTTGGCTTGAAATGACTGCATCCCTGGATGACAGTGTGGAAAGTTTCAACTGCACTTGTATCTTTTCTGTGACGAGAGCGTCTGCCTTTTCTTGAAGAACGAATGTGGTGTCGCTCTGACTGTCCAGAAGGGCATAGACAAGAACCTCGTGTTCTGGATCACTTGTAGTGGACAACCAAACTGGAATGATTGTGGATGTGAGATCACTGTTAGTGTTATGTACAACCCGGTTGGATATTGCCTCATTTGGCGTTTCTGTACTTGGTTGTTTGGTTTCCCTTTTGTCCTTGTTAGAATCCGTTGTCCTTTTAACTTCCTTGTCACGCTCCTGGTGTAAGCATGTTGGATGTTTCCCTTTGCATGTGTTACAAACACTTCTCATTTCACATTTCTTTGAATGGTGACCAGGGCTGAGACATCCAAAGCACAATCCCTTTGTTTGTACAAACTTGACTCTATCTGTGATTGACTTGTCCATGAACTTTCGGCAAACATGAATTCCATGGTTTGGTCTTTCACAGAAGATACATCTCTTAGTGTCTGGTTTCTCTACTGAACTGCTTGCTAGCACCTTTGCGTCAACACTTCGGGTCTTTGTGAACTTTGTTTTTTCAGAGACACTTGCCTTTAGTGCATGAAGCGACGTTACTGGATTGCATGCTATCTTGGCCTCTCTTGTGACGAAGTCGACAAAGTTGCTGAATGTTGGAAATGATCCACTTTGCTCTTGTATCTCAATTACTTTTCTATTCCATCTTGCCGTTAGCCAATCAGGAAGCTTGCTGAGTATTTTCTGGTTTTCGCTGCAGTCGTTGAGAACTTCAAGATCATTAATCTGGAACATTGCTGTTTCACAGCCTCTGAGAAAGTCTGAGAATTCTCGTAATTCAGCGCTGTCCTTTGGTCCAATCCTTGGCCATGATGTGAGCTTATCCCTGAAGGCTTTGGCGATAACAAATGAGCTTCCATACCTTTCCTCCAGAATGTCCCATGCTGCAAGATACGCTATATCCGTTCCCAACAGGAAATAGCTCTCAATTGCTTTTCTTGCTGGCCCACCAACATAGTTACGGAGGTAGTAGAGCTTTTAATTTACTGGGATGTTCTTTCTGTCTATCAGGGTTTGAAAAGATATTTTCCAATCCTTGTACTTGAGTGGGTCTCCAATGAAGACTGAAGGTTCTGGTACTGGCAAACGGCTTATGTTGATCGACTCTGCTAACGCTCTGGCTAATGCCATAGTGCTATCTTCTTGTGTAACATTGGTTGCATGTTGCCGTCTCGTGGCCTCTTGTGGCACAGTGCGTTGTTGCGGGTTAGCAGTGGGTTGTGCAAGGTGAAGTTCAGGCAAACTAACCAGGTAAGGTGCAACTTCTTTAGACTTTGACTTACTGTGTAGAAGGTCTGATATTTCTTCATCTGAAGTTGATCCTTGTTCGTAGACTTCCAGACGTGCTTTGGCAGCTTTCATTTTCTTGACAGTCTCTAAGCGTTCTATCTGCCTTCGCTTTTCTTCTAATGTCTTTTGTTTTTCAGCATTTTCTGCTTCTTGTTGTGCAAGTCTTTTCCTGTTTTCAGCTTCAAGATTTTCAAGTTCCCTTTGCTCACGCTCCATTTCTTGCATCACTTTCAAGGTGGCTTCAGTTGCAGCCAGTTCTGCTGCTGCTTCTTGTTTCTTTGCAGATGACTTGCTTGAATGGCTTGAACGTGTGATTGCACTACCCGTACGTTTAGACCTGTGAGATGCTGCTGATTGGAACACCGAGCCAGCCTCACTCCAGTGAGTTGACCTTTTACCTGGGTATTTACCACTTTCCTCTTCTTTAAGAATCTCCGCTGCATGTTCTATTATCCTTACAGAAACAGCATGACATGTGTCTACTCGACGACGGGTATCACTGTCAGGAGTGTCGTAACTGCGCAACTCGTGATAGGTTTGCTTTACTTCTCCTGAAGCATTTTGGACCTTTACGATGTGATCTTGCAAGCTAGCAGTGCTAGATGCATCGAGCGCTCTCTTAGCTTGTTTGGCAATATCTTTCCATATGTCATAATTGGTCTTAAAGCGACACTGAAGCTTATTCACTCTTTCTTCGTGTAGAGCTTGGCCCTTTTCAGTAAGCTTTCTGGTTCTTTGGCTTTTTCTCAAAGCATCTTCTTCAGCTACTTGACTTGTATTTGTCTCTTGCTGCGGGCTTAAGTCTACCGTTTCTTCATCAGGACTTGCTTGCTCCTGCAACTTCACAGCTTCACTTCCTTGGACTTTAGGCTCAGCCATTTCACTACTTGAGATGATGTATGTGTATCGACTTAAGGTCAAATTACTTGAGTTTGTAAGATTACAAAAAAAATAAAACAATTTAACTGTAAATATGAGCTCTGTTAAGAATAACCTTAAAAATGTGTTATAAACACCTTAATGCAAATTATGAACTGTTTTCCCCTTTATGAAATAAAGAAATGACCTTCAATGTCCAAGAAAAACAATCTAACTTGCCCTTTAAAATGCCTTAGAGACCTTTAACTTGTAATTAGACTTGCAATTAGTATAATCACCTTACAAAGAAATAAACATTCACTTAAACTTGAACTTGAATTGCAGACACATACACTTAAACCCCTTTTGCACTTTAGAGTCCCTTTAAAGTTAGCAGAATTAAACTACTTCTTAACATTTAACTTGTTTAAATGTGTTACTTCTTTGTAGCTTGATCCCACAACACTTCTGGACTCCATTTGCCACTTGTCAGGTTTTCCGTGCATGCAGTCCGAGTTGTCTTTGATGTTTGAGCGTAGTTAACGAGGCGTTAACGAGCTGATCGTCGCTGGCTCCGTTGCTACAGGCACCGATCTCTTCTCCTCCAGCACGAAGCAGGCTGAGTTCTGACTGTTACTCCCTCGAGGTTTAATAAAGGCTCAAGTCGTTCCTGGTTGTTAACGGGCATTTATTCGATGACAACGTCTACAAACATGTCTCTACATGCTTCCTTATCGCCACATTTCCACATTGCCGTCAGAACTGATATAAATAAACACAGAAAAACGTAAATTATCCTTAAATTCTTAACATACTTGCAGACAATACAAGATGAAATTACATATAAAATGAAGGATACATTTATGCCATGTAAAATAATATCGAAATCAGCTTGTTACACACACACACACACACAGTCATGTAACACAAATATAATGAAAAGGAAGGAAAAATATACCTCATTGGCCGCATGAACCCGAGAGGGTAAACTTAAGGGTGCTTCATCTTCATGCTTCAACGTTAAACTTAAAGATAACCTTGCAATCTTCCGTGGCTTTCAGACAGCTGCCTCGCAAGCCGCAGCACATATCTCACTGATCTTAGCGAGTGCACCCATTCAGCGTCCACATAGCAACAATTATAATTTCCACACGGAACAAAAAATAAGTTCCCCCCTTCTCTTACAAAGTTTTTAACAGAAAGAAATAAACATGAAATTATTATTTATTGGCCATGAGATACTATTTGCCTCAAACATATGATTTTTAACCTCATATATTTATATTTTAACTGTGAACCATATTAAGCTGAAATACATGAGTTCACTTTGAAGGCAGCAACAGTTTGAGTTTATCCTTCTCATCCAACCACAATCAAATTCCCTCTGTCCGGATGGCGCGATTTCTCTGGATAATTGTTTTTTATGACAAGCTGTAATGAAAACATGCCGAAATGGAATAGGAGTATCGAGGCTATTTTTAAAATGTAAGGAGTAGAAAGTACAGATAATTGCTTGAAAATGTAAGGAGTAGAAGTAAAAAGTAGGCTGAAAAATAATTACTCCAGTAAAGTATAGATACTCAAAATTTCTACTTAAGTAAGGTAACAAAGTATTTGTACTTCGTTACTTGACACCTCTGCTGATAAGTAAATCTAGAGTGTGTCCACGATCATGTGTGGCTCCGTGAACATATTGCGTCAAATCAAAAGTGTTAAGAAAAGTCATGAGATCTTTTGTTGTACTGGATTCAGCATTCTCAATGTGAATGTAAAATCCACAGCAATAGCAAAACAGTCATACTCAGATGTGATTGTTGATAACAGCTCTGTAAAGTCATTGATAAAGGCCGGAGAATATTTCGGAGGCCTATAAATAATGATAAGCAGGATGCGTGGTGCACCTTTTAGCACAATGCCCAGATATTCTAGAGACAAATAGTCACCAAATGATACTTGCTTACATTGATAAACATCTTTAAAAAGAGCAGCGACCCCTCCACCCCTCCTGACTGCCCTGCAGACACTCATAAAAGTAAAGTTAGGAGGGGCTGTTTCATTGAGGACTGTTGCACTGCAGCTGTCTTCTAGCCACGTTTCATTTAGAAGCAAAAAATCTAGGTTGTTTGTGGATATTAAGTCATTGACTAGAAATGTTTTGTTTTTAAGTGAACGGATGTTTAAAAGTGCTAACTTAACAGTATTAATTTAAATTTTTTCCCCCACAGTAATCTTAGTTTGACAAGTAACAGGCAACAGATTAGATGGGTTTGCCATACGGCCTGAGAAGGCCTTAGACTTTCTAACAGAACAGAAATAGAGAAAGAGACAGGCACACTGGGTTCACGCTTGTTTTGTAAACATTTGATAAGGTTGCTGTTGACATTGCGAGGACCCAGAACACATCACTGAGAGCTGGTATCAGTTGTTTTTGGTGCAGATGGAGGAGGGTGTGTGCCCTGGCGTTGTGACCGAAGAAATCTCACAGGAGGAGGGGCAGAGCGAGCTGGGCCCACAGTCTTTGGTGGTTGTGGGGCTTGACGCTTTTTGGTTGATATCTGGAGGCTCGCAGCGATCGAGTGTGATTGTCTGGTTTCAGTATAAACAAAATCCATTTTCTCTGTGAAGCTCAGACGCACTCGTTCAGAATGTTGACAATGAAACAAATCCTCTCGCAAATTTGACCAGAGGACTGGTCTTTCACAGTGGGTCTGAAAGATGCTTCCTTTCACATTCAGACAGCCCCCCGCCACAGGTCATTCTTGAGATTCACTTTCAAGTAGCAGGCTTATCAATACACAGTCCTACTATTCGGTCTATCCCTGGCACCCCATACATTTTGGAAAGTGCATGGATGTGGCCCTCGCCCCCCTGAGGCTACGGGGACTGTGAGTCCTGAACTACCTCGACGATTGGCTCATTATAGCTCAATCAGAGGCGCAGTTGATAACTCACAGGTCCTGGCTCCTCAGCTATCTAGAATGTCGGACCCACACTTGTGTGGAGAGACGGACGCGCTTCGCGCCCCTTCCACGCTCAAAGTATATGTGGCGGCCATAGCAGCGTTTCATGCTCAGATGGCCGGAGAGTCACTGGGGAGAAGAGATCTAAACGTGTGCTTCCTTATACCCCTTTTCCACCAAGGCAGTGCTAGAGCTAGATCGGAGCCAGAGCCTAGTTTCAAATCGGTTCTTTGTGTTTCCACTCCCAAAGCCCTTTGTAATCTCCGTCTATACAAATTACGGCGAACTGCATGAATGCGTTGGATTCGCTGTGTTTTCGTTGTGTTTTGATGCCGATGTAGGATCGTAAAGCCATGTGAATCAATAGTAACTCAACGTTTGCATTGTTGATGGAAGGCTTGTTCGCAGCGGTGCTGTGCAGAGTGAGCAGCATAAGATAAACTTCATTATAAGATGTGCAATATGCCTGGAGACTTCATTGAGTTTTTTTGAAAGTATTTCTTTAAAGTGAATTTCGTTTTCTATAAATTGTATTTTAATTTTGATCAAGGTTTCATCCACTAAATGGCTGTTTATTTATTAAATCAGAAGCAAACCAAGATCGTCGGGAATGTATTGACGTGCATAACGAACCCACTGGCCTGTTTCCGCGGCCTTTGAGTTAGTAGTCTAAGCCCGTCTTTCTGTTTTTAAATGAAAAACATTTAATATATGTCTTAATTACAGTAGGCCTATTATAGATAGGCTAGTTATGATATTGGTGGCTGCAGCAGGGTCCGCCATAAGTTACGCCACTGGGGCTAATCATGAGCAGTCCATGGTACCTTTTACCCATGGCTATCTGTTAAAGACTGTAGGCTAGGCTACATCAATAAATTATTACAAATTCGTGCTATGGGCACTGCCACTGATACAGGCAGCGGAAGAGCCTATTTTACGCTGAGCTGGCTTCTGCTTTTCAAACATGGAAGTGTAACAAAGGCACATGGGCTATATAAATTCTCTAATGTGGATAAATGCATATTTTGTACACATCACATGTCCTTATTAGGAGAAACTATATGTCGTTTTAACGAGAAAAATATGTTGTTTTAACGACATAACATCTCGTTATTATGACATAATTGAGTGGAAAAAATAATATGTATGTGGCAGCAATGAATGTAATCATCGCCCGCTCTCAGTATTTCACACGCCCCCTCATCAGCGCTTGGCTGGCGCCGGCTCTGCAAGGCGTGGCGACGTTCATGGGGCGTCGCAGTGATTCTTATGTTTATATTTTTTTATATGTTGAATAAATTATTAATTATTATTGTTCTGCGTAGTTTGAAGAGAAACATTTTTAAATCTTCATCCCGGATATATATATTTTTTAATCAGGAAGAGGGTGGGGTGTCAAATGGGGGGTCAAGGCGTTTTTTAGGAGGGTCTTGAGACCCCCCAAGACCCCCCCTGGCGCCGCCGGTGCCTTTGGATAAGTTGGAGTTCTGAAATGTAACTTTGGCTTGTGTGATTTCTATTCTATTGCCAAAGGGAGAACATGCGTTCATCATCTCGTACAACAACACTCCTAGAGCCCAGACATTTGTTGGGACGGCGTGGAATCGAGATTCTGTGAAGACTTCAGGTGGCCAGTAATCCCGTAATCCTGTAAGCAAGACATTTGCACATTGTTGAGCAATTTCTTCAAAGCATCAAATAATCAGAAAGTCACTACATCCAGGTTCCCACACTCCAAAAATACTCACCACAGTATATTTTCCTCTCGTAGCCATCAGCACTGAGTAGCTGACCGCAGCCGAAGTCTATCAGCTTGAGCTCTAATGTGTTTGTCTTCAGCAGGAAATTCTGTGGATGAACGTCATTATGAAAAACGGCATGCTCGATGCAGTGTTGCACTGCCAGCACAGCCTGTCTCATGATGACCCGAGCTGTGGTTTCATCCAGTGGAGGATCACGAAGGATGAAGTCCAGCAAGTTCTCGCAGGGTTCAGGGTTCAGGGAACGCCATTATGAGACTGAATCTGCGAGGATGTTCAAACCAGTCGTACAGTCGGATGACGTAGGGGCTTATGGGTTCTTGCCTCATCATGAGCAGCAGCGCCACTTCTGTAATGAGAGGTGTGGGATGCCCAGGCTAGAGAAAAGTAGTAGACAGAAGGTTAGCTGGGTCAAAATCTGAAGAAAACATATCATTTTTAAATGTACTTTTCTTTGATCTTTATAGATACGATCATCAGAGCCTTTAAAGGTTTACTGATCTATTACATTTACACCTAATGCTTCCTCCAGGAGTATTGACTACAGTAATCAGCACTTAAACAACAAATACACATTCAACTTTTGACCAACTTACAATATCAAGATAACGATCATTTTTAAGCTTGCGCATCTGCTTGATGGCAACCTGCAAAAAAACAGTAACAGTGTTCAATAACAGTAACAGTAACAGTGTTCAATAACAGTAACAGTGTTCAATAACAGTAACAGTGTTCAATAACAGTAACAGTGACAGTAACAGTGTTCAATAACAGTAACAGTGTTCAATAACAGTAACTGTGTTCAATAACAGTAACAGTGTTCAATAACAGTAACTGTGTTCAAGCGCCTGACTTTGCATATAACATTTATGATTTGAGCATCTAAGTATTAACCCATCTGTATTAAATATGTTTTGATGCATGCAAGAGGAAAAAATGTTTGTACAATTCAGCAAGATTGCTTTACCGTTTTGGTAAAGGAAAATCTGAAAAATAACAGTGTTTTCTCTAAAACCTTTCATGTAAATTTCTGTAAAGTTATTGTTTTTGCACTTAATTTAAATTAAGATATTTTACTTTAATTTTAAGTTTTTTGTCAAAATGAGTCATATGACCGTTTTTATACGTTTTTATTTTTTACAGTGTAAATATAAAACTAATAAGATTTACTTTAAAATTACAAAGAATAATGTTAAATTGTTAGTATGGACATAAACCTTTAATATAATGAGCTACATATTTAATTACAGATTGTTTCTGTAATTTTACATAAATTTGTATGTAACTTAAGAAAACAGAAAAAATACTGTACAAATAAAACAGTAATTATCCTGTATAAAAATGAGAATTACTGTAATTTGTCATTAATGATATAATCCTTAAAATAACAGTCAAGTTGTTAATTTACAGATATTTTGTTGTAATTTTACAAAGTTTTAAACATAATTTAAACTTACAAACAAAATATTGGAAACAATTTATAGTTATTTTCCGTGAAATTTTGATTTGTTTTTACAGTGGAAAACGTCAAGTGAAAAAATGCTTTCCCTTATTCAAATAAAATGATACATTTTGATCTTGAAAACTGAGTGAAACTGGTTCATAACACATTTTAATCTTACAAAACACAATTTCAAACCCAAATAGCCTAAATATTAAATCAAGAAAATCTGCCCTCGTAGTAGGCCAATCATCTTAAAAACGTTCTGTTTAAACTCAACTTTAAAAACGCAAGTGGGATAAAGCTTGTTTTGTTTGAATCTGCAGGGATAATTACCTTTGCTAGCAGTATTACAGGTTTAATTAAGAGCCACGCCCTAATTTGACACTAATATAAATGAAGATCAGGTGTGTGGTTTGGTGTAGCTGTGGAGGTGAGGTGGTTTCTTTTAGGACGTCAACAGTTAATGATTTCCAGGAGCTTAGTTTGTGTTAAGAGTGTGTTTTATATTTGCAGGGTTTAAAGGCTCTGGTTTAATTATTACTTGCTATGATACTCAAGCACCATGGTGAGATTATTGTTATTTTTACTGTATTGTTTTTCTGCATAACCGCTTCAAGTTGTGACTGTGTGTTTGCTTGTTTTGGTCAAACCAGAGGGAGTGTATTTCCGTACATATTGGTCAAGCAGGTGTCCAGATGGGTAACTCTTGCTGGGAGTTATATTGTTTAGAGCACGGCTTCCAGCCAGATGGGACCATTGTTAAAGATGGCAGCTCAGTGGTAGACTCCTCTTTTGGCACTTTCTTCAGTGAAACTGGTGCTGGGAAGTACGTTCCTCGTGCAGTCTTCATTGATCTGGAGCCAACAGTTGTTGGTGAGCCTGAACTCCATTCAAGCTTTTATCTTATTCGTATTCAACTCTTGTTGCTGTATGTCCATTGGCTTTATATCCTCATCTATTTTGTTTGAAATGCAGATGAGATCCGTAACGGACCCTATCGACAGCTTTACCACCCTGAGCAGCTCATCAGTGGCAAGGAGGATGCTGCCAATAATTATGCTCGTGGTCACTATACCATTGGTAAGGAGATCGTAGACTCTGTGCTCGACCGGATGCGCAAAATGGTGAGTTTGTTTCATGGAACTGTAGAAACTAATGTCCATGGGCCCTCATGCCATTGCAAAAGATTCCTTAGATAAAATGTTCTTCACACTTAGAATAAAAAAAATGGATTTAAGAACTACTCCCTGAAATGTTTTTGGGACCCAAAATGTGTTTTTTCTGTGGCCTTTAGTGCATATTTTGGAATGGACAGTTAATGAAAACCGTCATTATTTACACTCCATGTCTTTCCAAACCCATAAGGCTTTTGTTTATCTTCGGAACAAAAATGAAGATGTTTTTGATTTAAATCTGAGCATTCTGTCCCTTTGCTGGCCGCTTCACAACTACCGTTTAGTCCAAGTTGACATGATTGTTTTATATGGACAACTTGAATTTTAGGCTTTAATTCATATAAACATTCATCAACTCACACATCAGATATGGTAAACGGAAGTTCAAACTTGTTCGCCAATGAGGTTCATTCTCATGTTTCGCTTCCTCAAGAACCAATGAGGTTTTTTCTCGTGTTAAACGACATGTTTGAGCTTCCTCAAGCGGTTTGTTCTTGCGTGTCAAGCATGTTCGGTTGCGTTTGATCACTGACCAAGGTTGAAACGGGAATAAGTCTAAATTGAAATCTGTTCATCATACAAAGCGATTTTGATCTCTTCAGAATTTGGACTAAACTGCTCCATTTCTAAAGATTAGTTTTACATTCTCTTTATTAACTTTTTGAAGGGTCAAGTTGTAGTTGTGTAGCTGTTAATGGAGAGGGAACTCTCAGATTTCATAAAAAAAATTACTTCATTTGTGTTCCGAAGATGAACGAATGGATTTGGAACCACATGAGGGTGACAGATTTTTCATTTTTGGGTGAACAATCTCTTTAAGTGTGGTGATGTTTAAAAGCAAGAAATACTGCAGGTATTTGAAAACCCATCTCTACCTTTTCTCTCTGATTACTCTAGGCGGATCAGTGCACCGGTCTGCAGGGGTTCCTGATCTTTCACAGTTTTGGTGGTGGAACAGGCTCTGGTTTCACATCTTTGCTGCTGGAGCGACTGTCTGTAGATTACGGTAAAAAGTCCAAGTTGGAGTTCTCTGTGTATCCTGCCCCGCAAGTCAGCACGGCTGTGGTTGAGCCCTACAACTCGATCCTTACGACCCACACCACTCTCGAGCACTCAGACTGCTCCTTCATGGTGGATAACGAAGCCATCTTTGACATCTGCAAGCGAAACCTTGATATCGAGCGTCCCTCCTACACTAACCTGAATCGGTTCATCGCTCAAATTGTGTCCTCCATTACGGCATCACTGCGCTTCGACGGCGCCCTAAACGTCGACCTCACAGAGTTCCAGACCAACCTGGTCCCGTACCCTCGCATTCACTTTCCACTGGTCACTTACTCCCCTATCATTTCGGCCGAAAAGGCCTACCATGAGCAGCTCTCCGTACCGGAGATCACCAATGCCTGCTTCGAGCCAGCACACCAGATGGTGAAGTGTGACCCTCGCCGTGGAAAATACATGGCCTGCTGCTTGCTGTACCGTGGTGACGTAGTTCCAAAAGATGTTAACGCTGCCATAGCCAACATCAAGACGCGACGCTCCATCCAGTTTGTAGACTGGTGTCCCACAGGGTTCAAGGTCGGAATCAACTACCAGCCGCCCACCGTCGTGCCAGGTGGGGATCTGGCCAAAGTGCAGAGAGCTGTCTGCATGCTAAGCAACACCACCGCCATCGCAGAGGCATGGAGCCGCCTGGACCACAAGTTCGATCTGATGTATGCCAAGAGGGCTTTTGTTCACTGGTACGTGGGTGAAGGAATGGAAGAAGGGGAGTTCTCGGAGGCGCGGGAAGACATGGCTGCCCTGGAGAAAGACTATGAGGAGGTTGGCGCTGATTCCACAGAGGACTATGGCGAGGAGGATGAAGAATATTGATGTTAAATGTACTTGTACTTTGAGTAAATAAACTTGAGCATTTAAAAACTAGTTGGTTCTATGACTACTTTTGCCTTCATGAACTTGCTCCAAGGGGGTTGTGCCCTTGGGCATTTCGGGAAAATGATTTGGCCACAGTTCAGCTGACATCACGTTTCAGAGTTGTGAGGGGTTCATCACCCATTTAAGATCGGTTTTGTTTAAATGTAGTAACATCACTTGCTCACGGCTTCAAACAGCCTCTTTGTAAGCCATGAACCAATTAAAAAAGTGGTCTAATTTATCTACCTTAAACTTCCTGGATACTAGCAGGGGCCAAGAACACTAAATGGCTCATACTGTACTGCATTATCATGTCAGGGGCAATCTTGAAACATTTAGTCCATAATTCCACAAATGGCAAGAGTAGCCAAGTGCTGAAACCAAACGTTTGACTCTAGTTCATCTCACACTGAGTGGAACTGCTACAGTAAATCTGCTTCACATTAAGTGTTTACAGAGGTGTCAAGAGTACCTGAAGACCATACAGGAGTAGCAGTACAGGTACCTTACAGCAAATTACTCCTTGCATACCAACTCTATTCCAATACCCCTTAAGGCCTGGCTTCCCAACAAGCAATAGCCATTTCACTGTCTCTAACTATAGACTTGATATAGTCTGGCTATGACTAACTGACTTCTAGCCAAAAATAACCTTGAATTTGGTTTCCTGTTTTGCCAAAATAACTTGTGATTGTTCCATGTAGGCAAAGTCAACAGTGATTACAAGGTGTTTTGTTTCATTAATTTAGAATGTATATTTATAAATGTATTGTGGAAACTGTCCCCTTAGAAATAAGTGAGTCAGGCTTTTACAGTTGCTTCTTCTTCGTTCCAAAGAAGGAAGGATGGCGGTCTCAGACCCGTACTAGATCTCAGACATCTGAACAAAGCGCTTATGACGTGCTCGTTCAGAATGTTGACAATGAAACAAATCCTCTCGCAAATTTGACCAGAGGACTGGTTTTTCACAGTGGGTCTGAAAGATGCTTACTTTCACATTCAGACAGCACCCCGCCACAGGTCATTCTTGAGATTCGCTTTCAATAGTAGTAGCAGTAGCAGGCTTATCAATACACAGTCCTACTATTCGGTCTATCCCTGGCACCCCGTACATTTTGGAAAGTGCATGGATGCGGCCCTCGCCCCCCTGAGGCTACGGGGAGTGTAAGCACTGAACTACCTCGACGTTTGGCTCATTATAGCTCAATCAGAGGCGCAGTTGATAACTCACAGGTCCTGGCTCCTCAGCTATCTAGAATGTCTGGACTCAGGATCAACACTGCCAAGAGTTCCCAACCAGAATATTTATTTTCTGGGAACAGTCATAGGCTGGCACTTACACTCCTCTCAAACGTTTTCAGATGATGTTAGGCCTCATCAGTTCTGGTTAAAGCCTCGTGTCCCAGGCTCGCGCATGGCGGTCAGGCCACTTGCGCATCAAAGTGAACCACGGCTGTATCAAAGCCATGGCTCCTTGGAAAGCAGCCGACTGGAACCAGTCTGGCGTGAGTATGGACATGGTCTCGAAATGGAAAGTGATCTCGACAGATGCATCCAACCTATGTTGGGGTGCCCTGCACAGAGGCAGACCCATCTCCGACCTTTGTTCATATTCGGAGAGATGGCTGCACATAAACGGGCTAGAGATGAGAGCGGTCGATCTGTCGCTAAAAGCTTTCCTCCCATACATAAAGGGTCACCACGTCCTGGGCCGAAAGGACAACATGTCAGTGATATCCTATATAAATCGCAAGGGTGGACTCAGGTTAACCAACCTGCACACTATGGCCAAACGCATCCTTTTATGGACTCACTAAGGGCAGCGCATGTGCCAGGCATTCTGAACCGTGGTCTGGATATGTTATCCAGAGACAACATTCCCCCAGGGGATTGGTCTCCTCACCCACAAACGGTTCAGCTAATTTGGAGCGTCTTTGGCGAAGCAGAGGTCAATCTCTTTGCCTCAGAAGACAACAGAGGTGTAAAAAGTACTCAAAAATGTTACTCAAGTGAAAGTACTGAATTTAATTTTTACTCAATTAAAAGTAAAAGTATCTGGCCAGAATCATACTTGAGTAAAAGTAAAAAAAGTACCACATTAAAATTGTACTTGAGTATTAAAAAAGTAAAAGTAGAGTAAAAGTAGCAGCAAGAATGAAAACTAGAGATTCTTCTTTAAGCTTTTAATCTCTAAAAACATGAAGTGAATGAACCACATACAAGGTTTTATCCTGCTTTAGAACTGTTTGAATTTAATGGAATTTAATGGGTCAAACTACAAGAATACCAGTATGCAACATGCTACTCAAAGTTGTAAAACCCCGGATTTAACTTAAAGGGATAGTTCACCCAAAAATTGAAATTTTATGTTTATCTGCTTATCTCCAGGGCCCGGTTTTTCAAAAGGTTTAATCCGGATAAAATTGATCCGGATTTAGTAATCCTTTTTTTGCAATCCGTGATCACGTAATCCAGCTAACTTTTGGAGCCAGTTTTTTAAAGCAACATCGGATTAGATCAATCTGATCCGGATAGGAACTTTTTAGGATCACCAAATCTGGATAACCAGTGCTGGATAACCAGTGCTCAAACAGGATAGGAAATCACAATGTAGAACTATAGATATGTAAAGAGCAACAAGTAGAATAGCCAGTGTGAGGTCAATACAAGTTTATTTTTATTTGAAATGGAAACGCATTTAAAAAAAACTAAAAACAAGAAAAAACCCTTGCCTGTATTGTCCTGCACAACATCACTATTAAGCGCAATGTCCCTCTCTGTGCTGACAATGATGCACCTGAGCCCCTTGGAGACCCTAACCAACCTCCTGCATTCTGCCAGAACGAGCAAACAGGACGTGCAACAAGGGACACAATAGTTAGACACTATTTTTGATTTGGATTTGTTTTGGATTTCAAAAATCAGTGATTGCCATTCTTTGCATTTTTTGGGTTATTCTGTAATCATTGCATGCATCACTAATAAATATTCTAAAAACAAAAATATTTTCGATTGTAGTGAATATATATATATATATCAATTAGTGACAGAATAAAATGTTTTGTTTTTGCTAAATTTTAACAGCTGTTTGGGGGATTATTTTATAAGGCCAAACTCTTTCTACTTTGCTGTAGGCCTATACTGAAAGGCTGAATACGTTAAAGCCTACCTAATCACTGTAGCCTGACGGATGAACAGATAAAATTAAAACCTTTTGAATAAAAGGATATCTTGTAAGATACTGCATGATCCAAATATAGTATTATTTGATATTTTTTTTAAGTTTTCATTACATTTTGGGCATGAAATCCACGCTGAATCCACCCTTCTGATGGGATCAGTTTAATCCAGATTTTTTGGATCAAAGTGATCCAAATCCTACAAGAAAGTTTTGAAAAACCCAAACTAAAGGTTTGATCCGGATCAAAACCAAGATTGGATTACGTGATCAAATCCGATTATGTAATCCGTTTTTTCTTTTGAAAAACACATTTTCAAGATTTGATCCAATCCGTTATCCAAAATCCTAGTGGATTACTTTTGAAAAACCGGGCCCAGGGCATCCAAGATGTAGGTGTCTTTGTTTCTTCAATAGAACACAAATGAAGATTTTTAACTCCAACAGTTGCAGTCTGTCAGTCGTATAATGCATGTGAATGGAAACAAAATCTATGAGAGTAAAAAAAGACATGCACAGACACATCCATATTAAACCCCACAGCTCGTGACGACACATTGATGTCCTAAGACACGAAACGATTGGTTTGTGCTAGAAACCGAACAGTATTTCTAAAAATGTTTTACCTCGAATACGTTCTATGACCGACACCCGTTCAGCGCGCCATCACTTCCGGTAAGTGAGGTCAATGTACACAATCTGGCGTAGAGATACGTGCGAGAGATCACTTCCGGCACTCTGTCTGATCATTTGCCTGCAGCCATATCACACTTTTGCCCAAGACTTGTTTCCCACTGAAGCTAAGCAGGGCTCAGCATGGTCAGTACCCGGATGGGAGACCTCCTGGGAAAACCAGATGTCTGCTGGTAGATGTGTTAGTGAGGCCAGCATTGGGTGCTCACCATATACTGTCAAAGAGCACATCCTTCAGATGAGACGTTAAACCGAGGTCCTGACTCTCTGTGGTCTTAAAAAAAATCCTAGGATGTCCTTCGGAAAAAGAGTAGGGGTGTAACCCCGGCATCCTGGCCAAATTGGCCTCTGTCCATTATGGCCTCCTAATCATCCCCATATACCGATTGGCTTCATCACATAAGCTGGTGTGTGGTGGGCGTTCTTGCACAATTTGGATGCTGCACATTGGTGTTTGTTCGGGAGATTTCCCCCTTCTATATATAAAGCGATTTGAATACCCAAAAAAGCACTATATAAATGCAACAAATTATTATTATTATTATTATGTACATTGACCACACTTACCGGAAGTGATGGTGCGCTGAACGGGTGTCGGACATAGATCGTTTTTGAGGTAAAAATATTATACAACCCCAAATTAGAAAAAGTTGGGACAGTATGGAAAACACAAATAAAAAAAAAGAGAAGAGATTTCTACATTTACTTTGACTTATATTTCATTGCAGTGCAGACAATATGTGCACAAAATATTTCATGTTTTGTCTGGTCAACTTCATGTCATTTGTAAATATGCATCCTTTCCTGTCATTCAGACCTGCAACACATTTAAAAGTTGGGACAGTAAAGCATTTACCACGTTGTAATGTTGCCATTCCTTTTCACAACACTTAAAAGACGTTTAGGGACTGAAGACACCAAGTGATGAAGTGTTTCAGGTGTAATTTTGTCCCATTCTTCCTGCAAACAAGTCTTAAGGTGGGCAACAGTACGGGGTTTTCGTTGTCGCATTTTGCACTTCAAAATGCGCCACACATTCTCTATTGGAGACAGGTCGGGACTGTAGGCAGGCCAGTCAAGTACCCGTACCCTCTTCCTCCGCAGCCAGGACTTTGTAATGTGTTCAGAATGTGGTTTTGCATTGTCTTGTTGAAATATGCATGGACGTCCCTGGAAAAGATGTCTTCTTGAAGGCAGCATATTATGCTCCAAAATCTCTATGTACTTTTCAGCATTAATGGTGCCTTCACAGAAGTGCAAGTTACCTTTGCCAAGAGCACTGACACAACCCCATACCATGACAGACCCTGGCTTTTGGACTTGTTGCTGGTAACAGTCTGGATGATCCTTTTCTTCTTTGGTCCGGAGCACACAGCGTCCATTCCTCCCAAAAAATACCTCAAATACTGATTCATCTGACCACAGTACACGTTTCCACTGTGTGATGGTCCATCCCAGATGCCTCCGAGCCCAGAGAAGTCGACGGCGCTTCTGGACACTGTTAACATAGGGCTTCCTTTTGGCACAGTACAGTTTTAACTGGCATTTGTGGATGTAACTACGTATTGTGGTACTTGACAAAGGTTTGCCAAAGTAGTCCTGAGTAGGGCTGAACGATTAATTGCATTTGCGATAATATTTCCTAACCGCAAAGGCTGCGATTACAGTCTGGTCACGTGACACGCGAGAGTAAAGTCTGCAGAAGAAGCATCAACTTGGCACGTTACACATATCATATGCCTGGCCTAAAAGGAAAAAAAAAAACTGTTTGTGTTTGATCTATCTAATATTGTGTTGTTCATACTATAGGCTACTATCATCTCTCCAATGATTCTGGATCGATTCTGAGCTTAGATTTTAAATGCAGGTGCGCGGTGGCGCTGCGTGTGTTTTAGAAACACCCGTATTCTGATTGCTTCCATTATATCTCTCTCTCACACACACACACACACATGTAAGAGTGGACTCCTGTAGATGGTTCAATCTACAGGGTTGCCATTAGACTAAAAAACGTTATCAGAAAGATGGAAGAAAACTGTACATTTCTTGTCTATTTCCACCCACTGCAACTCATACCAACGACGGAGATAAGCGCAGTTACAATAGCAAAATATGTGGGAGAGCGTTGCTATAATATGACTATATTGTATTGCAATAGGGAGCACTTCAAAGTCAATACTAAATCAAAACTAGTTAGCACAGTATTTGTAATAGAAAGGATTTAATGACAAAATCTGGTTATGGTTACACTTAAAATAGTTTAAAAATGGATGGATGAGATGATAAACTTATACCATTAATCGTACACAGCATGAATACAATGTTACCTGAGAGAGAGAGAGAGAGAGAGAGAGAGAGAGAGAGAGAGAGAGAGAGAGAAGAAGAAGAGAGCAAAGAAGAGAAGCCCAGATGACTTCAAGAGCCAGAGGAAAAGAGAGAGAGAGCCACAGATCCAATCCTCTTTTATCTATTCCTTGACCATGTGACTGAAACCAAATGTATTCTTTTAAACTGACCAATCAGACCAAATCTCACACATAACATTCAAACTGAACAATCAGACCAAACTTCCCCCACTGTCACACATAAAGGTGTGGCACCTCATGTGGCCTACAGGCCTGCCTTTTGTCTTCCAGGTCCTTCTGATAAGCAAATGTGTTGACACCAGTAAAGCAAATTTCTTTGTTGGATTTCAAATATCAAATATCTTTGATTATTTTCAATCCTTTCACACACATACACACAATCACGCACGAACCATAAAATAATATTTCATAACGTTCGGAAAGGTCGACGGCGCGAATTGCAATGACATTCGCAGGCTTCTTTGCACAGGATAAGCGCTGTGAGAAACTTTGCTTGGTGTCACGCTTACAGTGTGTGTTCTCGCCCGCCGGTATTTTCCTTACAAATGCTCAACGAAGGCTTCATTCATGTCGTTAGAAACTCACTGACAGAAGGTTTTCCATTTCAAATGCTCACGCGGCGCATTGTGAAGAGTGCTTGCGAGCACGCGTCTGTGCGCGTCTCAAAATGCTTTTATGACGCAAAATGAATGTAAACACCATCAGTAATGTTTAATGAATTAAACAGACATGGCAAAAACATCTATTTCAAAAGAGATCTGTGCATTAGTGTGAATGCAGGTCTCCCGCTGTCTATGATGTCATGATTAATAATCAAACAACAGTAAAGCTGAGAAAGAGAAAAATCACTCACAGTTCAGACACTCTTAAATACTGAAAGCACTCTTTGTTCATTGCTTGTAATGTTTTTTTGTTTCTCTTTATGATTTACTACTTTATGTTTTGCAGCTATATTAGTTTATATATTTAAAATTATTAACATGCAATTGTTTTAATTAAAATGTTATGTGTAGTTATTTTAAAAAGCTTATAATTACATATATCATAATAAAAAACATATTAATTATTAATATTAATCTTATTAATTTCTTAAAAAGGAAAAAGTTCAAGAATTGTTTGTTTTGCAATCGGATCATGACTCCCAGAATCGGAATTGGATTGTGAGGTACCAATTAAAGATTTCCACCATTACTATACAATGATGTTGTTGAATAATACAGAAGATAAAGAGTTTAAAAAATAATCGCATATTAAATCGCAATCGCAATATTGTTTAAAAAAAAAAATCGCAATTAGATTTTTTTCCAAAATCGTTCAGCCCTAGTCCTGAGTGGTGATATCGCTTATAGATGAATGACAATTCTTGATGTAGTGCCGCCTGAGGGATCGGAGATCAGGGTTGTTCAGCTTAGGCTTTCGCCCTTGTCCTTTACGCACTGAAATTCCTCCAGATTCCTTGAATCTTTTAATTATGTTATGCACTGTTGAATGTGAAATATCCAAATCTCTTCCTATCTTTCTTTGAGGAACATTGCTTTTAAACATTTCAATAATTTTCTCACGTATTTGTTGGCAAACTGGCGATCCTCGGCCCATCTTTGCTCCTAAAGGATTAGACCTTTCTTGGATGCTGCTTTTGTACCAAATCATAATTACAATCACCTGTTGACATCACCTGTTTCAAATCACATCATTATTTAACCATTTTACCTCATTACTAGCCCTAAATTGCTCCTGTCCCAACTTTTTTTGAAATGTGTTGCAGGTCTGAATGACAGGAAAGGATGCATATATACAAATGACATGAAGTTGACCAGACAAAACATGAAATATTTTGTGTTCATATTGTCTGCAATGAAATACAAGTCAAAGTAAAATTAGAAATCACTTCTTTTTTTTTGCGTTTTCCATACTGTCCCAACTTTTTCTGATTTGGGGTTGTATAAATGCTGTTCGGTTTCTAGCACAAACCGATCGTTTCATGTCTCAGGACATCAGTGTCGTCACGAGCTGCGGAGAGTAATATGGATTTGTCTGTGCAGGTTTTTTTTACTCATGTACCATTCACATGCATTATACGACTGATAGACTGCAACGGTTGGAGTTAAAAATCTTAATTTGTGTTCTACTGAAGAAACAAAGACACCTACATGTAAGCAGATAAACATCACATTTTCATTTTTGGGTGAATTATCCTTTTAAGCAGAAGCTGATTTTCAAAATTGTGAGTGTCAAGCGTCTTTTAGGGCTGAAAAGCTAACTTGCAGTGCTGAAAAGCCTCTCACTCTAATTTCCAGGGCTGCGTTTCCCAAAACCATCGTAAGCTTAAGTTGATCGTAGAACAATTGCCACCAATGGTCTCTACGATCAAATTAGACTTATGGTTTTGGGAAATGCAGCCCAGGTCAAGGTGCTGCATTGTGGTAATTGATGCGACATGACGTCACTCCCAAAGGACCAATTAACATGTCTGATCAATTTCATGGAATGTGAAAATTAATTTCATTGGCAGAATAAATACATTTAAATTAAACATTTAAATAAAATTGGGCATCAGCGCAATTCATTTGGTTTGGTAATAGCAAGGGAAAATAGAATGAAGTGATCTCCAGATAAAATTGTAAGGAGTAAAAAGTTAAAAAAAAATTCTTAAAAAATGTAATTAAGTAAAAGTAAAAGTATTGAACCCCATGGAACATTAGTTGACCTCGGCAATGTCAAAAATTCTTAACAAGGAACCATTAGGGTCCCAAAAAACAGGTAACAAAAAACTGCCAAGCGGATACATGGGAACCATTTCTCCTGCTAGACTACTTGATTATCAAAGTTTAACATTTTACTAGAAATCACACGTTTTATGTGTAATTTGACATGTAACGTTACCAAAAATGTCAGATTTAATCGAATTCTTTTTGATTTCAGTTAATACAGGTGGAGCTGGCAAAAGTGGAGGGTTTCTAAAATCGCGCTGCAACTACAGCAAATGCTAACAAAGCATTTGAAGGTTGAGCATGACAGCTCATTGGCTACTGATACAGCAGGAACCAATCAGATGTGCTCTACAAAGAATAATGTGATTACAAGAAGATTGAGTTAAAGGTGCAGTAAGCGATATTTGAGAAACACTGTTGATATTTGAAATCACCAAAACAAAACCCAAAAGGATCACACCCCAATCTTGATAGCGCCACCCCCAAATTCACAAACAAAAATATCTTCATTTGTGTTCCGAAGATGAACGGAGGTCTTATGGGTGTGGAACGGCATGAGGGTGAGTAATAAATTACATTATTTTCATTTTTGGTGAAGTAACCCTTTAAGAGCTTGCTCAAGTACTGGGGAGCCAGACCATTTAGTGCTTTTTGTAAGTAATAAGCAAGACTTTAAAGTTTATGCGATGTTTAATAGGGAGCCAGTGCAGTGTTGACAGAACTGGGCTAATATGGTCATACTTCCTGGTTCTAGTAAGAACTCGAGCTGCTGCTTTTTGGACCAGCTGGAGTTTGTTTATGAAGCGAGCAGGGCAACCACCCAGTAGAGCATTACAATAATCTAACCTTGAGGTCATGAACGCATGAACTAGAGTTGCTAGAGTTCTTACTAGGTCAAGAAAATATGATCATATGACACCAATTTTATCATCTCTACACTGGTTACCTATTAAGTTCCGTATCAATTACAAAGTATTGCTACTGACCTATAAAGCCCTAAATGGTTTAGCTCCAGTGTATTTAACGGATCTTTTATCGCCCTACAATCCATCGCGCTCTTTAAGATCACTAAACTCGAGGCTTCTGGTCATTCCTAGGATATCTAAGTCCACTAAAGGAGGGAGGGCATTTTCACATTTAGCTCCTAAACTCTGGAATAGTCTTCCGGATATTGTTCGAGGTTCAGACTCGCTGTCCGAGTTTAAAACTAGATTAAAGACGCATCTCTTTAGCCAAGCATTCACATTATAAATAAGTTTTATACTACAGTTAAATCGGATCAAAAGCATTAGTATTCTGAACAGCAGCTATGCTAATTATTTCCCATCTGCTTTTCTGTTGTTATCTCGGGACACTAGTCCCGAGGTAACTAGTTCGTCAGCTCCAGTTTGTATCCAGCCTCTGATGGAGACTTCAGATGCCCCTGTGATGAGACGACTCGACGCCTGTGAAGAGACGACTCAACGCCAGCGTTGTTATGGCCTAAAATAATACATGATTGATTAACTTATCCTAACATTTTTTTCTTTAACATTCTCTTTTCTAACATTTTTCAATGTACATTTATGAAATGCACTTTCTGTGAAGCTGCTTTGAAACCATGTGTATTGTGAAAAGCGCTATACAAATAAATTTGAATTGAAATTGAATTGAATTGAATGAACTAACTGTTCAGCATTTTGCATTGAGAGCATGTGCCGTAATTTAGATATATTTTTTAAGATGGTAGAATACAGTTTTAAAGATGCTAGAAATGTGGCTTTCAAATGAGAGATTGGTATCAAAGAGCACACCCAGGTTCCTCACTGACGACGAGGACTTGACAGAGCAGCCATCAAGTGTTAGACCGTATTCTAGGTTACTACTTGTGGAGCTTTTTTGTCCAATAATTAAAACATTTTTTTTTCTGAATTAAGTTGCAGGAAATTACTAGTCATCCAATTGTTTTTAATTTGATATGTATTCCGTTTATCCTGTGAATTGGTAAGTTTCTTCAGGGTGTGAAGAAATATAGAGCTGAGTATCGTCAGCATAACAATGAAAATTAACGCCATGCTTCCTAATGATATCTCCCAGTGGTAGCATGTACAGGGTGAAGAGCAACTGTCCTAGCACTGAGCCCTGTGGTACTCCATACTGAACTTGTGATCGGTGTGACATCTCTTCATTTACTGCCACAAACTGATAACGGTCACATAGGTATGATTTAAACCATGACAATGCAATTCCACTAATGCAAACATAATTTTCGAGTCTATTCAAAAGAATGTTGTGGTCGATAGTATCAAATACAGCGCTAAGTTCAAGTAACACTAATAGAGAGCTACAACCACGAGCAGATGATAAGAGTAAATCATTTGTAACTCGTAGATCCTCACAGATACCATAATTGTGAAGACACTGCCTTTTCTAGTATTTTTGACAGAAAGGGTAGATTTGACATTGGCCTGTAATTGACTAATTCTGTAGGATCAAGTTGCTTTTTTTAATAAGTGGTTTAATAATAGCCAATTTAAAGGTTTTCGGAACATATCCTAATGATAAAGATGAATTAATGATATTAAGAAGAGGATATATGACATCTGGTAGCATCTCTTTTAATAGCGTTGTCCAGGGGTGTCCTATCCTTCTCCTGGTGGGCCACTGTCCTGCAGAGTTTAGCTCCAACCCCAATTAAGCACACCTGTACAAGCTAATCAAGGCATACTAGAAACTTCCAGACAGGTGTTGAGGCAAGTTGGAATTAAACTCTGCAGGACAGTGGCCCTCCAGGACCGAGTTTGGACACCCCTGGCCAAGTCGGTACAGGGTCGAGCATACATGTTATTGATTTTGATGATTTAACGAGTTTAGCCAATTCTTCTTCTCCTATAGCAGTGAATGAGTGTAATTTTTCCTCAGTGACACTACAATGCTCTGTCTGATGTGATACTGTAGTAGACGGCTGCATGGTTATAATTTTTTTTTCTAATATTATCAATCTTACATGTAAAGAAGTTTATAAAGTCATTACTGCTGTGCTGTTTGCAAACATCAGAAGTTGAAGATTTATTTTTGGTTAATTTAGCTACTGTATCGAATAAATACCTAGGGTTGTGTTTTGTTTCTTCTAATAGAGTCGAGAAATAAGCAGATCTAGCAGTTTTTATGGCCTTTCTGTATGCGATCATGCTCTCTTTCCATGAGTTGCGAAAAACCTGCAGTTTTGTTTTCTTTCAGCTGCGCTCCATTTCAGGTCCAAAGGTCATACAAATAAGCTTTAAAATCAATAAATAAAGCTAAGCGGAGTGCCTTCAACCGTGACTTATTCATGATACAGCACTAGCGTCTAGTACCTTATTGCTTTTATAAAACTGGCACAGGAAAATTCATGAAATGTATTAAACATGATGCCTCTGATCACAAACAAGGACAACAGTGTTTCTTTATTTTCTCTTTAAAAGAACCCTTTAAATAAGCTCACATGTAAAAGACAACATAATGAGAGAGCACAGAAAACCCTCACGCCCAACCAGAGCTTTAAATAGCAGGAATCACTGAAACACAATGGCTGGTTAAATATGGATCTGGAAAAAAAGACTGCATGCACCATAACCTTTCTCATCTTCAAATAAAATATAATTGCATTTCTGTAGCAACGCATTTTGCCTTCCGGTCGAGACAGGCTTCTTTTAATCTTGATGAAGACTTCCTTTTCAACTGTGAAATTATGCAACAAGATCTAAAAACAGAAGTGTTGGGTGATGCCACTCGCCGTCTCAGTAATTGAGACAAGCGGTGCACTCTCAACGAGCGCAAACCTCCAGCTGGGTTTTACAAAACATTTTGAAGAATAATTTCAGTTATTAGTATCAGGATCCTTAAGGAATCCACACAAATCATTCTAATATTAGCAGGTCATAGGTACGGTAACTCTTAGCAACAAAAATGATAAAGACAAGCATACAGTGATTGGGATAGTGTGCCAAAACTGTTGTCTCATATTAATGTAGTGAAGCCATCCTGACCTAAAAGCATCCTTTTAGGCCTGCTTGACAGCGTCAGGAACAATATACAGATTCAAACTGAGCTCAGACCGAAGGTGCCCCATGATTTTGTTTTGCCCTGACCCTATATATGTACACCAGCCTCACTGGACTGTGTGACCAACCCAGAAGCCCAATATATGATCACTGTGACTGTGACTGTACAATTGCAGCTATTGTCTTGATGGTTGCATTCACAACAGCATTCGCAACAACGGGAACATCTCTGGCCACTCTCTGGATGGGGGGAATGTTGGGTCCTTCCAAAGTATCCAGAATACCTGCAAACAGGAAAACACAACAATGACAAAAAGGCAATAAGCTCTAAGGCCCTGACCGTGACGCACCAAGCCAACGTCAAAGAACCAGCGGCGATTGTATTGTCGCTGTGCGTCGACTGTGTCTGGGCAAAAAAGCTTCACTTGAACACACCACAAAAACTAAAAAGCATGTGCGTACTGTGCTGCGTAATCATCAGGCACCAAGTAAAGGATAATGTACAAACCCGATATAAACCCAACAGAGGGTCTTGCATCACCCTGAAGGGGTTTATTTTGCAATAACAACTGGCTAGATATACATTATACCGCTTATAGAGGGTATGCATTGATGTCACTTTCCCGCCGGAGCGGCAGAAGAGCTGCTGCATGACTGGAGTTAATATGGGAAAACACAAGTAAAACAAATGGTTATCCGTTTAAACTAAAGGTTGAACTCGATATATCGTTCCTTACAACTTACCAAAGATCCAGTGATCCTTGGATATTGACATGCAGCCAGGAATCGTGTTTTCCTGACATTTATATGTGCCTGATTTTCTACACATAAATATTTATCCCTGTCAGTCATCACAATTTTGAGAGTGAATCCTGTGTTTATATGCGGATGGGCCTATGTATTGAAGTGTGTATGTGGCCACTTGTCAAGAATGGAAAACTAAAGTTTTATTCAAATTCTCAATATATTATAGGCCTATTTATAATTTTTTTATATCGACTAGACAACGTGCAAAGAGCGCTCCCTTTATAATCACTAAAAGCTGATTCTAACTTCAGCACCTGTGATTGGCCATTGCGTTCAAGAAATCAACAAACATGTCTGTGATTGGCTACATAACTCACCGGAGCAAAAACACATCGGAAATTGAATCCTTTGACGAGCGCAAATACAGATACGCACTGGATCTTTTGCCAACTCTTCTTCGTTAATATTATGCTATTATTACAAAGAAAACAGATCCTAGACCAGCAGTTGACCAGCAGCCCCCCAACCCCTGACCCCCCGATCCCCCAATGGCACCGGGCCTGGTTTTTCGTGGCATTCACCCGAAAACCCAATGCCGCCTCAGTCTTTTTGCCACTCCGGTCGACGGTGACGTCACATGCATACCCTCTATTACATGGCTACTTGCCACATAAGTAAATAATTAGACACTATACTGACTTGAGTTATTAGACTACGTCCCCCCGGGAAATTTAGCATTCACTCGCAAAGAGCTCAAAAGATTTTGTGAGCGAACCCTCCTGTTCTAACCTGCCCTCTCTAAGCGGGACTCGAACCCGGGTCCGCCGGCATGAGAGTCGGATGCTCTAACAAGGAAGCTAAAGGCTGCAACCTCTAACGTCAGTCACTAGAACGTCTCTTGAGATCAGAGGAGTGAGGTTTACTCGCACAGCAACTACTAGCTGGCCTCCGTTACACAAACACAAAGTTTCATTGACTTATTATTTTTCATCCCTTCTCATATTTTTCCCACCACGTCCCTTTAGGAGCTCCGTATGAAGGCGTTTACCAGCCGGAGCAAATGTTTCCAGAAAGTTAGCTCAAAGTATATTGGGGCCTTAATGTGTGACGGTCTTCAGATTCCATCACCGCTAATATTAAAAAAATATTCGGTTAATGTGACCTCTGTTCTGTGCTGTCTTGACCTCTTTTCTCAGTTTTTTTCACTTGCGCTTTTATACTTATGCACTGACCCATTTGCGAAACTGAACAGCCAATCAGAGCGGTCCCTCTCATCGACGGTGATTCAACATGCTGAAACGGGTGAACTGCTAACTTTCCCCTCTAACTGCAAATCCCTTCTTTCACTGTGCGTGTTTTGATTTTGGCAAATCAGTTTTGCCGTATGCAAACAACGTGATTATTGTTCATGAGTCCAACATCCAGCCACACCAGCAAACATGTGATCTACCTCAGGGAATAATAAACTGATGTCAGTGTTCCCACTCTTTCATGAACACCAGATTCCAGGACTTTTTAAAGCACCTTTTATTTTATATCAATCACAATAAATACGATAAAGGTGGGTGTGTTACTGCCAATCGGGACAGTATATCAAATACCTACGTACAGTACGTACTGTGTCAATCATTAATGCAGCAACGCTAAGGCATATACTGACAACTAAAATACAATTATAGGGGCATGTGACTTTTTTAAAAATCCAATGAGGAAAGAGGCTGGTGTACAAGTGCGAGTGAATTTTAACGGGAGATGCAGTTTGCAGAGCTCTTATTCCTGCTTTTAACATTTATTTCACACTAGTTTTAGTTTTCTTTTTTATAAATCATTACTTAATTAAAACATCAAAATGTAGAGATAATATTGTAAACATGAATTTTCCAATTAAATGAAAAGATATGGACAAGTTAATTGTTAGGCATTAAAAATATGCAAAATTATTTATTAAATAACCTGTCCATGTACCTTTTTAAAAAAATCAATTTGAAGGCTTTTAAGACCTGCACATATATTATATTTAACAGATATAATTGCTGCCGTAATAACAGCCCATTTCAAATATTAACATGCTTTTCTTCTTTTTATTTTTTGAGATGTGATGAAATATATTGCTCTTGTAAATACTTGCCAGCATTTCAGTAATAAAAGTCTAGATCTTTAAAACGCATCCAAATTACAGCGAAGCGCAACCATACGGCGCTCTGCAGGGGTCAAATGGATATAAACAGTGAATTCTGAAGTGATATATTCTTGAAAACTCAGAGATGTGGATTCAGACGGCTTAAGTTAAATCACACGACCTAAGTGTTTGGCAAAAAACAGTGGGTAATTCAGCCGGGGATTTTTATGCGGGTGGTGGGAGAAAAACATTGACATTCTGGATTCAGACGGCAATAAAATCACTGACTAGCCCCTGACAATGATGACAATACCTTATGACCCAACGAGAAACAATTACCATCCGAATACGGCTTTTGACAGTAGATGGCGCTTATGGAAAAGCAGAAATATACTGGTTTCCCCGGTAACCTCTGTAAACAAAAGGAGTGCTGCGCTTATAAACACTACTTTATTAAGCGTTATTCGTTGGAACTTTGATAAACCAATTTTTATGTAGCTCAACACTGAGCCAAACATCACTGTATTTGCACATCCCTGGCACTAAAAGCCCCACGTTATGTGCTCATTATGCAGAGCTGTCTGTATTCGATCACGATCCATCCGCTCACGCAACATTTTTCCCTCCCGTAGTGCTGTTTTGTTCTGGCTTTGGCAGTGCAGGCTAATTTTTGTTTTGTTTACTCTAAAAAAATATAGTTCATGCTTAATTCAAGCTCTTTCAAGGACCTATGTTTGTTTTCAAGTACTTTCCAGGCCTTGAATCCATGTGTCTGAAATTCAAGAACTTTCAAGTAGCGTGGGAACCCTGTGATGTGATTTGCTGCCGAAGAAACATTTCTGATTATTATCATCAATAGCCCTATTCGCACGGGATTAGTATTATCTGGGGACCTTTGGTGATTTGTAATAATTGCAGAGAATGTCTGTGATCTTAATCCCGTGCGAATCGGCCTTGTCTGTAATATGTAAAGTAAAAAATCCCCCGCAAATTACCTACCATATTTCGCCATAATTTTTGTGATACTATTAGTCCCTGGCGAATGAGCATCTCTGCCGGAATTAGGTGGATCATATATAATTTTTGCAAGGTTTTTGTTTCCTGTGCACATTTTTATCTTTATCTTTCACAAAGAATGGCGCTAGGCTGCATAAAATGCGCACCGTTATGAATTCCCGTGCGGCCGCGCGGATTATACTTTCACTTTACAATGAGCACCAATTTGGGAGTAAATTGCTTGAATGGTGTGTTTAATATTATTCTTAATGAAAAACACAAAAACAGAACAGGACAATGACAAACTCGCTTAAATGGGCGCTTTTACATTTAGGTATGAAATGAAACTGAATCTTCCGCCGTATATTGTTATTATATTGCTCAGTTCAGTTTTTAATTGTAGCGTCTGTGCTCTAACTGAACTAAATTATTTTGATTACTATAAAACAATCAAAATGATATTGATACAACTGTTCATAATTTCATACAGCTATATCTATAACGAAAAAACATTTACAAGTCTTGACATCATACTCGGGAGATAAGTCAGTAAATTAGAGTAAAATCACAGGCTTGCTTATCCCGTGCGAATGCGCCACGCAAAATTCAGATGTGGGGGAGTCATTTCTAAATCACACAAGGTCCCCAGATAATACTAATCCCGTGCGAATAGGGCTAATGTTGAATTTCTTTTTTTTCGAAAGCTTTTGTAACATTATAAATCTTTACTGTAACTTTTGATCAATTTAAACGGAATAAATGTATTACTTACTTGAATTTCTTTCTAAACAATTATTACTACCCCAAACTTTTGAATGCTAGTGTATAATGTTACAAAAGCTTTTTATTTCAGATAAATGCTATTATTTTGAACAATGGTTTGTGTGCAACGTGACATTTTTTGAATGAAATTAAAATTCTTTTTAGAATTAAATTGTACATAAATTATTTATAAAGGTTAAGCTAAACAAATGTGTTTATGTCTGAGAACCTTTTACACACATAGGCCTACCTAACTGAACTGAATTGACACTGAAATAACATATACATATTTGTAACATATACAAATATGCCATCACTTCCGGTAAGTGAGGTCAAACTACGCCAAATCTGATCTCTCGCGTGTATCTCTACGCCAGATCGTAGTTTGACCTCACTTACTGGAAGTGATTGTGCACTGTTGGACATAGTGGTGTATTTGAGGTAAAAAATTATATAAATACAGTTTGGATTCTCGCACAACTCATAATTTCGTGTCTTAAGACATCAATGTGTCATCACGAGCTGCAGGGTTTAATTTGGATTTGTCTGTGGAGGTTTTTTTTTACTCTCATAGATTTTGTTACCATTGACATGCATTATGCGACTGACAGACTGCAACGGTTGGGGTTAAAAATCTTCATTTGTGTTCTACTGAAGAAACAAAGTTACCTATATCTTGGATGCCCTGGGGGCAAGCAGATAAATATAAAATTGTCATTATTGGGTGAACTATCCCTTTAAGAGGGAATTTCAATTACTAACGGTCACAATAAGGCCTTAAAGACATTCTCATGCACAACCTATTTCATTATTTTGTTGCTCTAAAAGGATAAAACACTCATTAAGTGTATCAGTTTGTTTTATACATTTATATACCTTCAGTTAGCAATTCAGCGACAGTCCAGATAAGGCTTTTATGGATCATACAGTATGATACAGTGAAAATATAAAGCTCATACTTGAACAGGAACAAAAACACCTCAAACTGAGAACAAATATGCAATTTTTATGCCGTTTATAATATTTATATGACTAAAACGTAAGGTGAAATTCTGATGAATTGCAATGTATATCATTAAATCATATACAGTATAGAACAGCTCTTGCCCCAATGATGATATATTGTATATATACTATGATTTTGCTGTAGATATAAATAGGTCATATTGCAATTAATTGAATGCAACTTTTATTCGGACATTAATATTTCCTAAAGACTGTAACATTAAACTAGTTATAGGATTCTTCTTTGTCTGGTGACCCATGATGAGATTATTAATATAAAGATATTTTGGTTAGTTTGAACCTGTTTCATTGACTCGATTCAAAACTTTGATTCAGCCTCTGCATCATCACTCAGAAATGCTAGATGTCTCTGTATGTGTATCAAAATGTTTTAGAGAAAAATATATTGCTATATTAGTGCATATGAATAAACTAAAAAAAAGAAGGTTTCCTTGTATAAATTTAATGGTGAACAGAGAGGAAAAATGTGCCTCTTTATGTTTAGTTCTTATTGTTTTAACAATTTTTTTGTTTTTCAGGGTTTTAAAATATATTGTTAGAAATAAAATCGCCCAGCTCTACTTCCTCTCAGACTTGTGTCTTACCTTCAACCATCTTATGGTAAGCAAAGTGCAGGTAGAGCAGAAAGAGCATGTGAAGAGCAGACAGTGTGCCGCACAGGATGAGGCGAGGAGTCTGACCAACAGTTCGGGAGATGAGCACAGCCACCTGACAGGAAGACACGAACACAAGGAAGGTGACTACACATCTTATACCCCTTTTCCACTAAGGCAGTTTGAGTGCTGGTTTGGAGCCAGAGCCTAGTTTCAAATCTGTTCTTTGTTTTTCGACACCCACCAGCTCTGAACCAGGAAAAGTGGTTCTTAAGAAGCACCAAAACATTGCTGGTCTAGAACATAGACTGTAAAAAAAACGCGTGAAGTAGGGACGAGGCAGCGCGTCACTCCCAGATAACAGAAAATAGTGATGTGTCGTTCATGAACGATTTGTTCATTTTGAACGAATCTTTAATATGACTCGAGAACAACGGGTTGTCTCAGAGAGCGATTCGTTCATTTTGTGTTGACCGCGCATGTGCAACCTCCCATATGTTCTGTATAGGAAACAGAAAAGATTAGTTCATCTCTCGAGTTTCGGGTCATTCGTTCATCGAGTCCCAGCCTCATAGGCAAGGCTATGCAGTCACTGAAAACAGAAAAGATTAGTTCATCTCTCGAGTCTTCTCGTTCGTTCAAGTCCCCATAGGCTGAATGCAGAAACAGCTCATCTCTCGAGTCTCGTTGACAGCCGTGTTGGATGCAGAAATGAGTTAATTCACAACCTTCCTTACAAACAAGTGCGTAGTTTTTTTGTTTGTTTATTTCAGTTTTTAGCTAGTATAATAATTTATTTTCCTATGAAGCCTGGACAGAGTGGGTTGGTCAGAATGGATAGGCATAACAAATGTTTATTGCACATATCTTCTGATGATTTTATAATAATAAATATATTACAACATGCAGTCAATAATACGACTGTAATTTCGACTATACATGTTGCGAGACACTGAACCGGGAAGCGGTCATGTGAAAAAAGAACGAGACACGAGAGATGAACTAATCATTTCTGTTTCTGCATTCAGCCTATAGGGGCTTGAACGAACGACTCGAGCGAGAAGACTCAAAAGATGAACTAATCTTTTCTGTTTCCGGTGACTGCATTGCGTTGTCTATGAGGCTGGGACTTGATGAACAAATGACCCGAGACTCGAGAGATGAACTAATCTTTTCAGTTTCCGGACGCATGTATTCATTTACATATGAGGCTGTCACGGTGACAAAAGAAAGAACGATTTGCATCGGGAGGTGAAGTGAACGAACAGACTGCATTCACAGCCTGAAGCAAGCTATAGCAATTAATTAATCATTTCTCTCTCAAAGTTTGGCCATGGCTGCATTAGCTTATAGTTTATTTTTTATTCCAAAAATTCTAAATGTGTTGGAAAATGTAACATGTAACATTTTAATTATATTCTGCTGAAATGAACGAAATGACTTGAAAAAAGATTCGTTCATTTTGCTTTGTCAGTAAAATGATCCGAACTTCCCACTACTAATAGAGAATGGGCAAAGAGGTGGGACGTGGGTGGAGCTGAGGTGATGACTAACAGACAGCAAATAAATGGCAATCCACCTGTCACTCAAGTGGCCGCCCCCTTAATTATGCAGAACTTTAAGGCTTTATATAATGTAAACGAATGAGTTATAAAAAAAATTCACCCCCTCACAGTTGTCATGAAGGGCAAAATTTGTCGTATAGACAAAACCACAATTTGTACCAGACTGTAAACATGTTTTTGTCTGCTGTAAAGTTTTAGCATTTTAACATGGAGCTCAATGAGATTCTGCTCCTTCTGGAGCCTGTCCCTAGTGGCCAGTCGATGAATTGCAGTTTAAGTCACTTCCGTATCGGCTTCAAGAGAAACTGGGGGAGGTTGCCGTTTGGTCTAGAAGTAAGAACCACTTGCATCAGGGGCGGGGTTACCGTGACCAACAAAATGAAACCAAACTTGTGACCGACATTTTTAAAATAGCAGCTAATGGAGCTAATAGTGGCTCGAATGTAATCTCCGTCTATACAAATTACGGCGAGCTGCACGAATGTGTTGGATTCCCTGTGTTTTGATGCAGATGTAGGATCGTTAAAGCCATGAGCATCAATAGTAACGCAACGTTCGCCATTGTTGATGGAAGGCTTGTTCGAGATGCAGACCGATCGCCGTATGACAGCAAAGTGCAACGAGAGCACACGACTCCTTATGCTGTTAAATCGCTCATGCGGTGTTTTGATATCATATGCTGAACGGTCTGCGCAGCGCCAATGCATCTCAAACAAGCCTGGTGTGTTTGTGTTTCCCGCTGCCTCGCTAGTGTTGCGGAGAAAGAGGAGACGTATACAGTGACGTAAGACCTGGCTCTGTGACGGCTCTCTAGCCCGTGTAAAGGCAAACCGGTTCTTAGAAGGCTCGTCAGTCGAACCGGCACTAGCACTAGCTCTGAACTAGCGCCCAGTTCATGCTGGTGGAAAAGGGGTATTATAGTTATACATGCATAAATTTGGCCCTCGTTCACTTTGCTTTACCATGCGTATAGTAGCGAGTCCTCCAATCACCAGCCAGAGAATGTAGAAGAGCGAGTGGAAGTGGACGTTGTAAGTGATGAAAAGGACCACACAGTGGCCAAAGAGACCATAACCCTGAAAACAAAGACACATCGTAAACTAAACAGCCTCAGTGTGAACTGGCACATCATATACTCTCCTCAAGGGTAATGTGAGCTACTTACTAGCAAAGACAACATCTGCAGCATGGTAATCTGAGCGTTGCACAGGTAAGCAATGAAATAGATGAAGGAGGACACTCCCAGCCAGTATCCAAAACAGGTTCCAATGGCAGTGCCCATCAGCGTTCCCTCTCTCTGTTTCAACAAACAAACACCAGGCAAGAACGAGAGATGTCTGATGAAGAAAGCCTGCACGGAATTTCATTTTGGATGAAATTTCTCACTGACAAACATATGGTACATTGCTTACAATGACGGTTCCTGACGTCTTCATGCCATGCAGCAGAATAGCCACCAGTGTGAACACCAGCATCATTGGCCCATACAGCTCTCCTGCAACTTTCTGGGTATAGAAGAGAAAAAAAAAAGTACCTAATGAAGCAAAAAAGAGCTCATAATGGGAGTGAGTTACACAGTTTCGGCCCACTTTTGGCTTTCTAAACTGCTCAAAACTAATGACTTTTTTAAAAAGTAAATACATTATTGTTAATTAACCCTGAGCCTGACAAGAAATAATAGTCAGAAAAATCTATTTTAATTAAAAATTTAAACAGTTTATTGAACCTTTAAACTAAAATATATATTTAATAAAACTCTTTATTTTATTTTTTACGTTTAAATACATGTTTTTTGTTGAGTATATTTTACATTTTATACCACATATACTATTATATTGTTGCTGAATATGGAGCTCATTTTCAAAGAGGAAAAAATCCGTTGTCACTCTATATTCTCCAATAATGTCTAAGCCTGATGGATCATATTTGATACTCACATTTTAACAGGGGTTTTCTAAAACATTATGTATGGATGATCAAACTATCAATCAGACAACAGTAGATTTTTCAGCAAAGTTTTGATTATGTTTATCACGATCAAAGAGGCCTTAAAAATTTGCATATCAAATATTATACAGTAGTTTTTATTGGGTTAATAATATTAATCTTTGTTTTAAATATCCTGTGCATAGCACTTTTTTTTTAGATAGACTAATTTTCTCCAGGCCTCTCAGTGGTTGTGAAACACTGTTCTTTCGTTTATTGCTCAAGGCTAAAATGATCGAATGCCTTACCTGTGGAAAGTTGATCATTCGGACTGGGATCAAGGATTCGACCAACCTGTGGATTAAGCAGTTGGTTCATTGAGTCTGAAGCAACGGTGAAGCTGCGGTAGATATTGTGAAAGCGCTAGAATGTTTGACATGCGTCTGACCTGTTCCTGACTTGAATAGGTTCCACATCGAAGTACGGCCGGAGAATGTCAATATTGGCGTAGAGATTAAACGCTTTTGAGGCCTGACGCTTTCCTGCCTGCCATACCTGTGGAGATACAAGCTCTATCAGTAACAATCTTTTCTACACACAGCTCAACAGAAAACCATGAGGAGAAGTTAGACAGGAACAGTTTTGTTTAGCATAAATTATCCACATTTGTTGAATGGAAAAGAGCAGTTCAGATATTCTAGCTCATTTCATGCACATGTGAATCAGGCCCTGTTTACACCTGGTATTCAGATGCGTTTTGGCAGATTGGATCACAAGTTGACGAGCGAGACACCTGGGTCTCTTTTGTCCACTATTAACCACTTCTGTCCTGATTTCTTCGAAGGGAGGTTTAATGAGCGAGTAAATGTATGGGCTGTTTCAGATCTTTCCATCTAATGGACGAAATACCCCAATTAGGCATAATATTGTGTTGCTCCCCCTTTTGACCCTAAAACAGCCCTGACCCATCGTGGCATGGACTCCACCAGGTGTGCTGTGATATCTGGCACCAAGATGTTAGCAGCAGATCCTTTAAGTCATGTAAGTGGAGCCTCCATGGATCAGACTTGTATTGATCAGTATGTTCAGCACATCCCACAGACGCTCGATTGGATTGAGATCGGGGGAATTTGGAGGCCAAGTCAACACCTCAAACTCATTGTTGTGCTCCTCAAACCATTCCTGAACCATTTTTGCTTTGTGGTGGCGCATTATCTGCTGAAAGAGCCACAGCAACCAGGGAATACTGTTTCGATGAAAGGGTGTACATGGTCTGCAACAATGCTTAGGTAGGTGGTCCGTGTCAAAGTAACATCCACATGGATGGCAGGACCCAAGGTTTCCCAGCAGAACATTTCCCAAAGCATCACTGCCTCCGCCGGCTTGCCTTCTTCCCATACTGCATCCTGGTGCCATGTGTTCCCCAGGTAAGCGATGCACACACACCCTGCCATCCACCGGATGTAAAAGAAAACGTGATTCATCAGACCAGGCCACCTTCTTCCATTGCTCCGGGGTCCAGTTCTGATGCTCACGTGCCACTGTTGGTGCTTTCTGTGGTGGACGGGTCAGCATGGGCACCCTGACTGGGCTGCGGCTTTGCCACCCCATACACAACAAACTGTGATGCACTGTGTATTCTGACACCTTTCTATCAGAACCAGCATTAACTTCTTGAGCAATTTGAGCTACAGTAGCTCGTCTGTTTGATCGGACCACACGGGCCAGCCTTCGCTCACCACGTGAATCAATGAGCCTTGGCCGCCCATGACCCTTTCGCCGGTTCTCCACTTTTGATGATACTTCCTTGGAGCACTTTTGATAGATACTGACCACTGCAGACCGGGAGCTGCAGTTTTGGAGATCTGACCCAGTCGTCTAGCCATCACAATTTGGCCCTTGTCTGTTCACTTGCTGCCTAATATATCCCACCCACTAACAGGAAGAGATAATCAGTGTTATTCACTTCACCTGTCAGTGGTCATAATGTTATGAGTGATCGGTGTAAGCTCACGCAATTTACATATGAACGTGTCAGAAAAAAAAGAAAAAAAAGATTCAGAGAGCAGCAGCTTTCGTTTCAGCTCTGACACCCGTAAGACCAGCCGAACGCTGTGAGTGTGTGTTAGAAATCAGGAATGGTGAGAGAATATTGTGCTTGGTACGTTTTTCATCTTTGGGTCTTCAGCCGACAAAGTTTAAATCTCGTCTGGCTAGCGCACTTCCCATAATGTTTACTCATTAGGTCAGTAGGTGGAGAGTAGATGTTTTTTTGTGGCTGTTTGAACACATTCGACCGCATGAGCATCTACACTACGAAGGCAAAACTCTTGTTTATCGCAGGTGTAAAAAGGGCCTCACATGTCAAACAAGTTCCTGGCCCCCCTCTGGCTCACCTCATCAGCAACCTGTCTGCCCAACTGCCCCTTCAGGCCCTTCATCCCGAGGAATTCTCCATATTCTCCGGTGTCCTCCTCCGTAGCCTCTGCCTCGGCTGTCACCTCCTCCTCCTCCTTCATTCGCTGATGCATCTCCCCCATATCCTCAAAGCTGGAGCCAGAGGTGTCGTCCATATTCTCCATGTCTACCACTGCCGAGCCACTGCCCTGGGGTCAGTCAAAGAAAAAACTCCCATTTCAAATATGATAAAGAATGTGATGCAGCATGAAGGACAGGTTCATCTTCTGAATACTGCAAATGCACTACCGGCCAAAAGTTTGGAAACATTAGGATTTTTAAATGTTTTTGAAATAAGTTTCTTAAGCTCACCAAGGCTGTATTTATTTGATCAGAAAAACAGTAACAACAGTAATATAACAGAAATACTATTACACTTCAGAATAGCGGTTTTCTGTTTTAGTATAATTTAAAATGTAATTTACTTCTGTAATGTCAAAGCTGAATTTTCAGCATCATTACTCCAGTCTTCAAAGTCACATGATCATTCAGAAATCATAGTAAAATGCTGATTTTGTGCTTAATTGGTCCTCACTTATTAATAATGGTCCTTATTTTTATCATTGTTGAAAATCATTTTTGCATGCTTAATGTTTTTATGGAAACCGTGATGCTTTTCTGGATTCTTTGATGAATAGAAAGGTAAAATGAACAGCATTTATTTGAAATATAAATGTGTGTGTGTGTATGTGTGAATATATATATATATACACTACCAGTCAAAAGTTTGGAAACTGTACTATTTTGCTCACCAAGTCTGCATTTATTTGATCCAAAATACAGCAAAAACAGTAATATTGTGAAATATTTTTACAGTTTAAAATAACTGTTTTCTATTTGAATATACTGTAAACTGTAATGTATTCCTGTGATGCAAAGCTGAATTTTCAGCATCATTATTCCAGTCTTCAGTGTCACATGATCCTTCATAAATCATTCTAATATGATGATTTGATGCTCAAGAAACATGTATTATTATTATTAATGTTTAAAACAGTTGTGTACAATTTTTTTTCAGGATTATTTCATAAATAGAAAGTTGAAAAGAACAGCATTTGTCTGAAATATAAAGCTTTTGCAACATTATAAATATAATTATAAATGTCTATACAGTCATTTGATCAATGTAATGCATCCTTGCTGAATACATTTATTAATTTCTTTAAAGGGCATATTAAAATTTAACCAGCAATATGCCCTTTAAGTTCTTTCCCCAAAACACAAAAACAAATTCTTACTGACCCAAAACTTTTGACCGGTAGTACAATGTTACAAAAGCTTTCTATTTCAGATAAATACTGTTCTTTTGAACTTTCTATTCAACAAAAAATCCTAAAGAAATGCTTTACACAACTGCTTTCAACAGTGATAATCATAAATGTTTCTTGAGCATCAAATCATCAAATTTAATGAAGGATCAGACACTGAAGACTGGAGTAATGATGCTGAAAATTCAGCTTTGCATCAGATAAATATATTGCAATTTAAAACATATCAAATCAGAAAACAGTTATTTTAAATTGTAATAATATTTCACAATAGTATTGTTTTTACTGTATTTCTGATCAAATAAATACAGCCTTGGTGAGACTTTTAGCAACATAAAAAATCTTAATGTTTCCAAACTTTTGACTGCAACTGTATATAGAAAGTATTAAAGGAGTGGCAAAATCCTGTGGATGCTTAACTGCAATAATATTGTTTTTGGACATGGTATAATGGTAATAGTAATACCATGGTTATTTATTTGTACATATGCAAGGTAATATGTGGTCTAATATGGTGTCTTAGCATGTAACATGTTATTAACAACAACATGGCAATCATTTATATCCTCCACTTATACTAAACCTATATGTACAGAATTATTTACATCACAGTTTAGCTTATTATATTTCAAGCATCTTTGGTCCGTGAATATGTTTACTAGTGAGCAAGATACAACAGAGATAAAGACAGCACCAGCACAAGGGTGAGGTCAGACTACGCAAATGGCTTGTTTAACAGAAAACCCGTGTTTTTATTCGTTATGTGATGTTTAAAGCTGAGCTGAATTACCTGGATAATGTTGTCATCAAAACCTCCCCATGGTTCCGTGTTCGTGTTTTTGCTTCCTTGTGATGCCGACATTGTTTCGCACAAACGGGTTCAAGAATATGAGCAGAAACTTCAGCTGCTAGACTATCGAGACGTTACTAACTATAATTTGATTCTGGTGCTCATTGTAGTTTAATATTAAAAGGGTTTGTGTGAATTGTTTTGCCAGCTGTACAGCGCTGGGACAAACACGTGACGGGATTTGTGACGCTGCTTCCTCTAAACGCTGACCAAAACTTCCGGATTAGTCTTGGAATATTTTCATTTTTATTTTTTTCTGTGGTACTGAAAGAATTCGACAACTATATAGTTACTATTATGTGTAGAGCACAAACAAACAAAACCTTTATTTATTTTTTAATACATTTCAGACTTTTTGGAAGTTCCATATATACATATATTTATATGTATTGTATTTTATAATTTTATATGTACATCCATAGCAGTTTTGTTTTGTTATTGTTGTTCAAGTGTTCATAATAGTTTAAAAATCACAACTCTCCTTTTTAAAATGTCAACGTCGTGCAAACATACCTGTCTGTCATGTCAAAATAAAAGTCGTGTGACGTCAAGTGATACATTATGTGTTATTTTTTGTTGTTGAAATTCAGGATTTTATAATAATAATAATAATAATATGTATTTATTATAATATAATATAAATAATAATAATAATAATAATAATAATAATAATAATAATAATAATAATAATAATAATAATAATAATAATAATATAATAATTCAAATAAATCATATTACCTTGCCGTTTTAAAATGTCGGGCAAACATACCAGTATGTCATGTCAAAATAAAAGTATTAGAAATGTATTAAGGAAAAATTTGACTATGTTCAAAAGTGTTTTTGGTCATCTAAATAAGAAAACTTTAAGTGGAAAAAAAGTATGGTCAATAACAAACAAGTTCTTTATAAGTAATACAGTTACAGGGGTAACTGTATTACTATTATATTACACATAATAGTGGTGTTGCTAAAGATACCTTTGGTTACAAAAGTACAATTTCCTTTCTTATGCAACTTTTTATTTTACTTGGTAAAGATCACATTCATGTGAAGAAATGGGCTTAAGCAAGGCTAAATTGTAAACAATTTCTGAAAGAAATATGGCAAAAAAGACTTATGAGGCACCGTTACTTTAATTTGTTTACTTAAACGTTGAAATTTTACCCCTGGCATAAATTAATTTAGGCTTATTTATTTATTTAGTTTATTTACTAGTTATGAGTTGTACGCATTTTGTACATATTCTGCAATTAATACAAAAAAATTTTTTTCTCATTTTATTTGATATTGTGAAATAAAATGTTTGCTATTTGCTTACCTTTCTGAATTAAAAATAAATCAATGAAATCAGATGGAGTGGGTATGAGATGGCATGATTATTTTGAACAGATTTGATTATAACAAAACATTCATGCACAACATTTAAAATGTCCATAAATGCATCAGTCTTTTCTTGCCACAGGTAGTGGATCATGCTACATTAGCATATGTTTAAGGTTATTAAAAAATATATTTAAGTAATATATTGGATGATGTATCGTCGTTTACATGCTAAACTCATATATAAAGAAGTTAAAATGATTAGTAAATCCACAATTTTCTGAAGGTGGCAGTGGCACTGTACGTGGACTCAAACTAGTTTCATCGTTTTTATCTAAATGGCTTCCAATGGCCACAAGATGGTAGCATCACATTTGAAAACGCAATCGTAATATCGCGAGATCAAGGTCTCTCGCGTCTTTATCCGAATCTTCTTTGACATTAGCCTCGCAGCAGGTAGCGTAGCGCACGAGAGGACGCGGCGTTGCTCTCTCCCGAAGGCTTTATTATATTAATAACACTTAATTTCCATACAAGATTACCAGAAAGTGAAGGTATGTATAAATCGAGGCTCTGCAGTAACATGTTTAAAGAAAAAGTGTAACTGTTATCTAACACGGCGTCGGAATGTTAATCTGGGTTAGAGGGGGTGAGTGAGTGCACGAGCCCACCGTATTTTGTAACCAATCACACTTTCTTCTTTGTTGTTATGGTGATGTTTTAAGATCCTTACACGAGTATACGCAATCTGAGAATCGTTTTAATGACATACCATACAATGTATTTTATTTTACGAATTACTTTCACTGTGTGAAAATGCGATTTAAAAAGGGGTCTACAGACGTACGACATGTATGATACATTTTCAGTGTCCGCTTTATATAGTCATTGTTTTATTTTGCTCTTTTATGATTTCATGTCTTGGTAAAGTGTACATGGCTCTAATGTTACGTAATATTCTCTATCAAGCGTTTGAATTTCGTCATTGCAAGTAGTGTGTGGTTAGTGAAAGTTAATGTACAATAAGTGCAATAAATGAGTCATAATTACACGCAATGAAGTTATTTAAGCTCCATGAAGATATGCTTAGGAACACTTTAATCTACATATGAAAGTTGCTTATCTCTCGGGCCGGTTGTTTTTAGTTGCTGTCCAGAGGTTTTGTTTATCTTGGACACTCGTGTATTTGTGTACTGAGAGCACTAGACATTTCACGATTACATAATCTATAGTGAAATAACAAATAAACGCCTAATAATATCAGAGTTGACATTGAGATTTTAAGATTGAACTGTCATCGGTCAGATATTGCAACGGTCTGATATCAGCATTTTTGCGGCAGTATTGTTTTTAAAAGACATGTCAGCATTTAATCCTTATAATTTGAAGTTTCAGTTCCGCATTCCAGTTTTTGCTTCCTCTTAAGACAGAAGTTGCATCGCGTTTTTGTAGGTTTGTGCTTTTCAACGTGTTTTGGGGTCGTTTCTGGAAGTTCGCTGGAACCTGGCCGCGCCGTCAGTCGCGCGCACCTGTGAGTGGGCCCCGCGTACGTGCAGAATCAGCCGGCGTGTGTGGAGGCCGATAGAGAGACGTGTGCGATGACGTCGACGTCGCTGTGGGCCGAGGAAAGGGGCTCTAAAATAAACCGTGAGAACAATTAGACTTTCACCCGATTGACAATAGGCGAACAAAGCTGCACATTTGGATCAAATTGATGGTCGTTGTATATCGCTTGATTGACAAGAACAGGTAGGAACCGAATTGGTACTTTGACGGGACGTTTTAAACGCATCTCTTCTAGTTAGGTAACGTTAAACGAAAGGACTTCTCGTGAACGCCGCTCGTGATAAACACATGTATTAGTATTAATGGCAAACGGTCAATTTGTAATAAATATCCATATGGTTACTTGCTTGCACTAAATAAAACAAATAGTACCTTTGTGTTATGGTAGGACCATGATATTACCATCCAGTGCTAACACTGACAGTTGGGCATGCTATTGTGTTGTGTTGAAACGCAGAGTTAATTGTGTTTACTTTTAAAGGTACAATATGTAAGATATTTGTATTAAAATATCCCAAAACCAACAATGTTTAAATAATAATGAACGTGTCCGTGTATCAATGACATCATACCTGCATTACCCTCGATTTCCTCCTTATTTTAATTTTGTAGAAACCATGGAAACACCAAAGACGCTTTAATATATGATGAGTTTTATTAGACAGGTGAGCAACTGTTTGGATGCATTCATGGACAGAAAACGAATCATTAGCTATGTTTCAATCCACCTATTTTTATGCGCATTTTGGGATATCGCATCAAAAAATTGCTGAATGGAAACGCCAAGATGCGCATAAATTCTAAAAATGCGCATAAAAACCGTATGCGCTCGTTTGAGTCGGATACATTTTCTATCTGATCCGACGAAAACATGCGCATAAACTACGGTGGAAACGCATTTACCGAATAAATTCCTTGAAGCGCATAAAGTCATGTGACTTTCGCGATGTAACAGCATAACTGTATAACCAGCGGAAAGATCTTGTTTGCAAAACATCTGAAATGCTGTTTTGGTCATTCAGAAGTCTGTTGTCAAAGATGCTCGGTATATTTCCCAAAAATATTTCTCGGTATGTTCCCAAACAGCACATCTGCCTCTGAAAGCATGACAACACGTTTATTGAGACGCAAATAATTGATTATATACGAAAATGATTATATATGGTGGCTTCTCCTATGTTTCTTAGTGATTTTTTTTTTTAGGGGTAGTTTATGACGATTATGTTCTCATTGACTCACTGGATGGAAACAGTGGTTTATTCGCGAATGTTTTATGCGATATTTCATTTTTGCGCATAAATTATATTCGCAACTTTGGATGGAACCATAGCTATTGTTATAGAGCTCAACACAGTTAGTCTTATTGTTTAAATCTCATTTTCTTGATTTACCGCGATTACCGTGTTTTACCGTGCCTAGTATCAATCTACCTGAACAAGTGTCTCATAGGAGCCGCCGAGCAAACGCACAGAGTAGCATTATAACTTTCAACACACTCAAATGTGTGTAATAATTATAAAACAGAGCAGGGGTTACCACACATACTCATGAGCAGAAGAAGCGGATGCGCTTGTCTGCGGCAGAATAAAAGCTCAGATGTGTTTTCGGAATACTGTTATTGTCTTTTATTACATAAAATGTTGATACTGTTGCACTCAGTCATTAGAGTTTTTTAGGTTAAAACAATAGCTGTATGATCAAAGAACAGCTCTTCCTGTTATTGCTAATGGTAGTGTTTACCCCGCTGGGACAGGTTTAGTCTGTTTCTGTTGCACGAACGCTCCAGGAATCGAAGCATCGTGCCCTTCAGACACTGTCAGCTCTATATTATTTGACACGTCACGTGTTGCTCTAACTTTGGCAGGCACGTATCTTTCCTCTTGACACACAGACGTTTGCAGGATGTCAGAGTCCACAGGAAAAAGGCCACAGCTGAAGTCGACTGATATGGGCTTTTTAAGGGGCTGGGCTGTATGATGGTATATATCGTGACCACAGTATAAAGTGTCTATCGTTAGAGATTCTTCCTGTTTAGTTTATTTTACTAGGGGTGTGACGAGACGTGAGATTGGGTTCACGAGAACAAGACGAGATGAGATGAGATTTCTGCACAGTGTTTTTAAGAAATCCTCAATGACAATTCATGACTGGAAAAATAGTCACTCATCATCTTAAATGTCATTTCAGTTCTACTTTCTGTACTTGAAGTATGAGCTTCCAGAACTTCTGACTGAGGCTGTGTGACCTCCTAATTCAACTCCTTTTCACAAACTGAACATGGAAATAAAAACAGTATAAATAACAAAAATTGGGTGGTTTCAGCTACACAGCCCAGCATAAGATGGCTTTGATATTGGGTGACAGGCTATTGGATGTAATTTATTTCCAATTTCCGATCGCACACAGTCTGTGTGTAGGGAGAGGCGGTGCTGAGCACGCATTCTACAAGATAACATGTCTACACTGGAAGTGAGCGGCGCGACAGGACAAAAGACAATATAACCCATTTTAATAATCAGTGATGTTGTCTATACTGGATGCGGCGCGCGACATGACAAATCTCAGACACTAAACCGATTCCTCTTTCTATTTGTGACGCACTGACATGAAGGACAAATACTTTGCAAACGGTTAGACATTTATCAGACACACTATCAGGTTCTGTTGTGCACAAATCCTCCGCCATGGTCCTGTCAATCATCTCCCCTTACTCTCGTCACGTGATCTGTGAACTGTGATTCCTGCTCTACTGTGTGTGTGCGTGCGATTGCAGCTTGTGCTGGGTGAGCAGTGCAGACGTTTACAATTGAAGCGACCGTTATCCACCCCTATTTGACACACAGCTGAAGCGCGGGCACAGAAATCCCGCTCTCTTATGGCCAAAGTGTACTTCGGCCCAATTTGTGTCTTTGTGGACGGTGCACATTAGAGCTGCAACTAATGATTAATTTTTCTGTCGACTAATCTAACGATTATTTTTTCTGTCGACTAATCTAACGATATTTTTTTCCCCGATTAGTCGTTTAATCTAACGATTGTTTTTTTTTTTTAGATTCATCTGATGATTCTTTTTTTCCGATTATTGTATTTCAAAGAGGGTAGAGAATTTGTATATTATTTTAACATGAAATCAATGAATGATGACTATTAATTGTATTTCAGGAAGGGTAGTGTACTTAAGCCATTTTATAATGAAATATATGAACACGAAGCATTTTAAAACATTATGTATAACTAATGATACTATTCATCATAAAATGTATACAGAGTAGGCCTAATTAGGAAAAGTTGTTTACTATAATAGTTGAGTAAGATTTACTTATTGATTTGTGTCAATAGTAAACGAAAATGCACTTGTTTTTATCTGCAAAAGGTTCACATACAGGAGCTTTCAGCATAGTGTTAATGTATAACTAGTCGTCTATTTTGAAGAGATATGTGCATAAACAACGACTAAAGCTGCCAGAAGTTCAAAGACACATTTAAATTATTAAAACTAGAGGCATATCTTAACTTTAAAGTTACTTTAATCATGTAAATTACCTTTATACATCATGTTATGCGTGTGTTAGATATATGCTGCCCATAATTAATAAAAGCGTAAAAGTAGATTTTCGTAGTCGACGTCATCGTTGCAGCCCTAGTGCACCTACAACAGCGCATGTGTGTGACTTGAGTGCTTGAAAACAAAGTCCACTAGACAGTGCGCACGCAATGAATGCGTCTTTCTCCCCTCACGGCTAAAGGAGTATACTTTGAAAGGCTTGAAAATGGAAATGAAGTATACCTGGGCCTTTAGACAGCATTTAATCACGAATTCGGAAAGTGTGTGATGTTTAATAGTTTAAAAGTGCAATAAGCTGTGAAAAAGAACCATGTAGTTGTTGCTCACGCTGACTGACATGCATCCGAAGCGCACGCATAGAAAGCAGCCTCTCTCAGACAGCATGCAATCGTGAATTTAGTTCTTTCACATCTTATTGCCCTTGAGTTGTTAGATAGACGCACAATAATGCCTTTCTTGTGGAGTATTCACGTAAACAGTTAATTATGCCTTAAATTAATAAACAGTTGGGTGAAAACCAGATGTTTGTCTGTAAATTGGATTTGTGCATTCAGTTTTAAAGGGACAGCAGCATAATAAACTGCTGTCTGTCTTATTAATGTTAATTAGACAACAGAAGACAGAGAAAATCACTCGATGCTCATGACTGAATCACTTCAGTTCATATTTGATTCATACAGTGAATACTATGTAGTGTTTTAGTTATACACTTTATTCAATTTCTTTAGTATTCCTTACTACATGTTAATTAAACCTACTGTAGCTAACGGAAAGTTTATTTAATTTGTATCTTTGCTTTATTGTATTTGTCTTGCTGTTTGCAATTTGCTTCTTTGTTCTCATTTTAAATAAGTAAAATAAGTTATATCGAGATAAATATCATTATCGTGCAATACAATTGCTCATACCATGAAATAAGATTTTGGTCATATCGCCCACCCCTAGTTTTTAATATACTATTCGTAAAAAGTTTGCACCATCCCACTCATTTTCCTCATTAAATTACAATACCTGTGAAGTCATACTTCATGAGGTGCATTGTGGGATGTTTGTTTTGAATGCTTGAAGCATAATTTTTCTATTCCTATCTACCTCATCTATTGAAATGTAAGAAATTCATACATAGGCTAAATGTCTATTTAGCTGCAAAAACAGTTGAAGTATTTAAGCATAAGCCTCAGGCTCAAAAGGTTTTTAATGTCATGAGAAACTAAATCAGTCAAACTTTTGATTTGACATTTTAATTAATACAAATTAAACAAAATAATGGACATTGAATGAAAGAAGGTTTCTTCTGTGTTTCTATGTAAATTAATGTGGAACTGTAATTCTCTCATGGGATGTTTTTGTTGTTAAAAGCTGAAGTTCACAAATATTGGCACATAATATATGGTTTAAAATTGTAAACAAATTGAAGACTAAAAACTGAAATGCTGTTATGCCATATTTTACCTTCTTATGGACGGATAAAAGGCAGTTCATCCAAAAATGGAAATGTAGTTCCAAACCTGTTAGACTAGACTTTCTCCTGTGAATCTTTTTAAAAACTGCACTTTTCTTTTTACATCAGTGTTTGGTTAACCACGTTTTACCAGTTAACACTTCGGAAGACATTTTTAGCTAAGTTTAAATAGCTGATATAATTTTCTCACCATTCATTTTTGGGTGAACGGTCCCTTTAACCAGTCGTTTTGGGAATGGAGAAAAATGTCATTTATTTAAACTGGTGTGTTTGCTTTGTCCGCAGCATGTCAGCCGTGGGGCAGAGAGAGACGGCTGCCCTCAGGCAGTGCATTCAGGCCCGGGCCCAGCTGGAGGAGGCCATCGCTGGGGTCATCAAAGCTGAAGTTCAGCTCAAGAGCAACTCCAGAGAGGTGAGAGACAACAACTTTATGGCCCAGTGTGTTTTTGGTGTCATGTAGGATAAGAGATGACATACAGACCTATATTTAATCTTTTATTTATATGCTTAAATCATGCTTGTGTTATTAAAGGCTCAATGTCCCTGGAGTGGGTCTGAAAACTGACTCTTCTAAACATTATAATGTGCTTTAAATAAGCTCATTAGTGCACAATGAGATGTTATTTTCTTGTTTGTGTTATAAACATAAGAAAACATTCATGCATATGACATAATTTGTCACCTCAGACAGGGATAATAATTGCTAGTTGCGTGCAGGTAGTCTAAAAGGAGTAGGGCTTACAAGACCACAGCTAAACAAGTTAAGAAGTATTAACAATTGAGAAATTGTCTCAAAAATAGTTTGTAGGCAAGTGTGTAGGATTTGCGCTCATTCACTTAAGCTCTGTTGAGAAACCTCATTGGGCTTCCCCATAATCTCTCAAAACAGCTGCATGGTTCAGGTGTGTTTTGAGTGAATAAGGACCTTGTTTCCATTATTGTAGACCTATTGTAGGCTGTCCTTCGGCGTTTAGGAGGTGGGGTCGTTTTATCCACCTCAGCAGGAGTTTTAAAAGCTGCTCGGTATCTGAGGCAGACACGTCAAGACTCGCACCCGCTTGCATTCACACGCTTCTCTGTCTGACTGCTCACAGGTGAAGTCTCAGCTGCACAGCTGTATCAGTAGACATCTGGAGATCCTTCGCTCTCGTGAGGTCTGGCTGCTGGAGCAGATTGATCTGGTGGAGCAGCTCAAAGGAGAAACTTTTCATCAGCAGCTACAGCAGCTTCATTTGGTGAGTTTACTGAGCATCATGACTTTTATAGTTTGGTCATTTGTGCAGGCTGCCATCTGTCAGTCAGGCACATTTGAGTGGAAAGACTGGTATAGTTTCGTTTTTTTATTTTTAGTATTTACTTGGTACTTAAGTAAAGGTAGTTTTGAGATCTGTATTATGAAGAAACGCATCTAAATATTGACTGAAACTCCCATTTAAAGGAGAAGTGAAGCTGTTCAGCAATAGTTAAGTTACTTTGAAGCTGAAATGACATTGTTCTCTCATGTTTTCTCACAGCTCAAAGGCCAGTTTGACATCCTCATTCATCAGCTGGAGTATTCCAGTAGTAACAATCTCGCCACCCAGCTCACCAACTGCTTGGAGAAGTAAGACACCGATTGTTGTACATCATAGTGCTAAAAGGCTGTTTGCATGTCAAGCTAGTCAACCGAAACACTGTAGTGGATTAAATCTCCCATAATCAATGTGAATCTCTGAGGAATGCCTATGTAGATGATAAATGTGGCTTGGATAAAAAGCGGTTTTAAACTTATCTGTTGTTGTTTCAGATTATCTTCACTCAATCTGACTCCTGAAGAAACCCCAGAGATGAGCTTCCAAGCAGATGCACGCACCTTGCGCCAGGCTATCACATCCTTTGGGACCATTTCCTCCCAGGTTAGTGGAATTGCTGATATGCACACTTGGACACCAAGGCTGGTGTTTGATATAGATTGATGGCTATAAACGGCAAGAAATTAAGAATCCAGAAACCTTTTTCACTAGAAGAAAACATGAAGCATGCTTTTTAATCACTTTCATTCGTATGTGCCTACAAAATACATAGTGATAAATAGGGATGTAACGATTCACTCAACTCACGATGCGATGATTCACAATCGTGCCTTAAAAGCAAGGTCATATTCTGAACTTTGACACCTTCAGTGTAGACATGGTGTGAGACTCAAGTCAACGTTTTCTGAAAGAACATATGGTCCCGTTGTTAATGTATGACTGATATGTCCATTGACTGTTGACCGTATCACAGTGTGTAAATAGTGTGTCAAAATACTGTGTGCCCATACCGTTGCTATAAATAGACTTGTGCACCCTTCCACAAAGCACCTGCATTCATAACTCTTCTCTTCTGCAGCAAATGGAGACCTCAGGCTCTCTTGAGAGATCATGGTGTCTCCAGGACTGCCCAGTTTCTTGCAAGAAACAGGTTTGTTTTTGGTGTTATACTTGGCTAATCTAACTTCTTGCTCAGTCATGTGCATACAATGTTACATACCCATCTTGTTTACTTAGAAAATAGATCCTGAACTGGCCACACCTCTGGCTGAGTGGCTTCTAGGGAACCGTCCAGTAAGCAGCGCTCCTGCAAGGGACCACTTCAGCACAAACCTCCAGGACTGGCTGCTTGTTTCCAAGGAATCTGGGTTTTCCAAGGTGAACATGATGAACTTGTAAAGAACCGCTAAATTATTCAGCTAAAGTGCTACTTCTGTCAAATTGAACACTGATTTTTTTTAAATTTCCACCATACAGGAAGAGCAAAAACGACCTGCCTTTGACTTTCAAAAAGCTTGGGGCCAGCTTCAAGACCTGGAGTCGTGGCTGATAAAGGAGAAATTCCCTATTCGTGAGCGAACCAGCAGCGGCAGCTCAACCTTCTCGATTGAGATGATTGAGGAAAGCGACTTAAATCTGGATGAGTTGGAACTGGAAGACCAGCAGGAAAAAGTGGACGACACTTTTGAGGAGGAAGAACTCAGCAAGTGGCTTGCCAGCCCGAGCCCAATCAAGCAAGATAAGACCGGCCAAGTATCAGATGCTGACCGCTTCAATCTGATCATCAAACCCTTCTACGAGAGCTTCTCCTACAGCGATTGGCTACCAAAGTCTGACTGCAGCTCTTGCTGTGCCACACGCACCACGGTGGCCGTGGAAATTGAGAACCTCGGAAAGCTCAAATGCCTAAAGACTCCACCTTCATCCGCTGCCAGCACTCCAAGCACCAACCCAGAGCCCATTGAGATGTGGCTTCAGAAGACCATCCCTCTTGAGACCACCTGCAAAGCCAACGAGACCTGTGTCAGCTACGCTCAATGTGTCTGTGATGAAAACTGTGGAAAAGAGGCCCTTAGTTCTTGGCTCCTCAAGAAAGAGGGTCGAGATAAGAATGGGGTTCCCGTCAATAAGAGTGCCACAAACAAAGCCTCCAGCCACCAGCAGGAGCAGCAGCAGAAGGTCCAGGCCATCCTAGAGGCCTGGCTGCACCCGAGCAACAGTGTCAAGTCCCCTGCCCCGTCGTCCCTCTCTGCCTGGGTGACCCCGCACATCAAAACCTCAGACTCTGAGAGCTCCATCCAGAAGCCTTTGCAGTCGGAGAACTGGCTTCTGCCAGCGATGAAGCACGACATTAGCAGCACCACGGAGACGCCAAACAAGCCCGAGAGCGAGACCACAAAAGACCTTGAGGAGGACAAATGGCTTCTACGAAAGCGGGCCAGTGCACAGGTGAGGCTGATATCTGCTCTGCCCAGCACAACACAAGCATATTAAAGGGATAGTTCACCCAAAAATGAAAATGGTCATTCCAAACCCATAAGACGATATGAAGATGTTTTTAATGAAACCAATGGATTTCTGTCCCTCTGTTGAAAGTCTACGCAATCAAAAGTTCATAAAGTTATAGTCCATATGAATCGAGCAGAATCAAGTGTTCTGAAGAGACACGATCAATGTATTTGATGAACCGATTTAATTTTTATTCGCAACTGGATTACAATCGGGGCTCGAATTTCGGCGCATAATTTTAATCATTCCCGTCTCGTGCTTTTAATGTGGGAAATTCCTGCAAACATTCATTCACTTTAACATTTAGGTTGAATGAGTAAATTAATCCACACAGATTACAAAATTCAATCATTTTAAAACTTTCTGTGAGATACAATTTCACAAACAGTGCGAGTGATCTCTCTCTCTCTCTCTCTGACCATTTGCACGACTTTTTAAGTCTAAACAATTTAAAAATTGAAGTGATTTTAAACTATTAAGGATGGGCGATATGGCCAACAAAATCATATCTCTGTATTTTTTGGTTGAATGGCGATACACCATTATTTTATAGCTTTTTCTATTTGGATAAATAGATAAATAAAAAAAATCTCTATTTTAATAATAATTTATTTCACATCCTGCCCAATGTTAATATTGAAGGCTATAAACAAATACAGTGAAAGTAATGTAGGCTATGCAATATATTATGTGCAAAATTTATAATTTTGTTTTAAAATTAAACTAAAAATGAAAATTAAAAACAAAAGCATATTAGCCTATATTTGATTACCCCATTATATTGGTCACGTTCATAAAAATATACTTGTAGGTTTAAAATATGGCACATTTATTGTCCAACAACAATATTTTAGAAATATGTATATTTTAGTCAGAATTATTGCGTTCCTATTCTATTGCGCTCCGTCTGTTTGGACGTGGCGGTGCTCATTCACGGAAGCCTGAATTTTAGCGGAGATTCACATGCAGAAGCTCGTCCTCTCCTGACAGTAAATGGACACATTTGCATGACTTTCTAACATTTACAGATGGAGAATACACCGGTGAAATGTAAGTTATGCACTGGGGAAAGCACCACATTTCAAACGCATTAAACACCGCAGGTATTTATCTGTCTGTCAGCACAAGTAGCCTAACGTTATCTCTCAGAGCATCTGACAGGGCAAGCTGCTTTAAAGGGGGGGTGAAATGCTGTTTCATGCATACTGATCTTTTTGCACTGTTAAAGACTTGGATTCCCATGCTAAACATGGACACAGTTTCAAAAGCTAAGGTGGACGTTTGATGGGAGTATTTCTTTGCCAAAATTAGTACTTCCTGTTAGTCATAAGTTTCGGAAAGTTTTTTTCGATCATGGGTCCGCTTGACGTCAACAGGGCGGAATTTCCTTGTATGGGCCGTACGGACAATTCTACCGGAAGAGCGAGAGAGAGAGAGAGAGCGCGTGAAAGCAATAGGCTACGCCCATCAAAGCGCTGGCTCGTACAGATGGAATTTGCTCTACCGGATCAGCAACTGAGTTACGCAAATATTTATGTTCCCTGCATTTCGGTGCCGATTGTTTTATAAACAAGGCCCAGTTCGACGACGGATTTTCAGATCGCCTAATACTGAAGGATGGAGCGGTCCCAACGATAAAGGTCCCAACGTTGGAACCGAACCGCAGGTTTGACTGGTTCAAATGTCTGTTTTTGCCTATGCCCATCAAGTAGCCCAAACATGATCACGTATTGATCAATGGAGCATGCGATGTATAGTGTGTGTACATTTGTTTAGCTGGCCACTATATGTGTATGTTTGTGTATTGTAAAAGCAATCCAAACAACAATACACAAAGAGTGGGGAAATATGTTGAACTAAATAAGCGCCCTTCTTCATTCAAATGCGCTACTATTCCATGTCTTTCTATGTAAACACTAGCCTGACGCGCAAAACCAGTCCGCACTACAAATCATGTCTACACAAACCACGCGTAAACACACACACACACACACACACACACACACACACACACACACACACACACACACACACACACACACATTGTAACACTCGCGCTTGACATGGTGTTCTCAATAACACAAGCCGCTAAACATATTATATAGTTAGTGTAACTTATACCACATAGAGATGTCCTGCTCTAGTCGTTTTTGCTGCTGCTCCTGTTCAACTTCAGCCTCTGGGTCTGATTCCGGATCATAGATGTATGAAGATGTAAAAGCCATTTTTTATGTTGAATAAAGTTTTTCCCCGCTTTTAGGGATGACGCAGCTTTCAGACGCACTCAACACAGTAACAGCGGCGCGCGCTCGTCATTCTTTAGCTCCGCCCACACGATACGCCCCCAGCCGCACGGCTTTTTTCGGAAAGACTCGGAACAGCGCATCTTCCTTTTATAATTATAATAAAAATAAAGACTTTTCGGAGATATGCAGGATGCAATGCTACTCTATAGGTACTCAAGATTGACATGAGACTGACTGAAACTGAGTGTTTCCCCACCCCTTTAAACTATACATGTTAACTACATCTTACCAGTTATTTTGAAGCCCTTAATATAAAGCATGTGTCATGTTGAGGACACATTGTATCATGCACTTTCCCTGCATCAGCTCATTCTCCGCTATTTTTCAGACGTGTTCGTATCAATCTACTGTATATCGATATAAACGGTAGTGCCTCATTCCATATCGTTTCTAAAAAATATATCGATATATTGTACAAACTCGATATACCGCCCAGCCCTAGTACTCGGTACTACTGAGATGGGTTTCTCTGCGCTCATACATAAAGCTGCATCACAAACAGCTTGTGAGTAAAAAAAAAAGTTCATTTTGCAGATTATATCGCAAAACACAATTATGTAAATTCCGGTCTTGGTGAGTATCGGTGTGTTAACGCAGTCGGTTATGTCTTACATAAACACATGTGTAACAGTATAATTGATCCGTGCACTTGCTCTTAAAGTGACAGCAGCCTAAAAAACTGCTGTCTGTCATTAATGTTGAAAAACAACAAAAAATAGCTTTAATTGTAAGGAATCAGGATTAACAGCCTGTGTATTTAATTTATACATGACAAAGCGTTTATTTTACATTTGATTACTTTATTCAGTTTCTCTAGTATTTCTGAATACTAGTTAGACCTACCCCAAAAAAACTTTTCTCTTTATTTCACCATTTCATTTGTATCTTTATTCTATTGTATTTATTTGTGCTAATTTAAAAATGCCATCCCCAACTCCCCCTTAAATAAAAAAATCCCCCATAAGAATCACCTAAGAGGGAAATGACATTTTTGGTGGAATAAAATTTCAATGGAGGGACAGAAGTCACTGTTTGCATTAAAAATATCTTTATAAATGCTTCAAAGATGAACGAGCAGTATGAATTGATGACCGAATTTTCTCTTTTGCATAAACTATCCCTTTAAAGAGCCATCTTACAATTACCGTCCATAGTATTATGTTTGGAGAATGTGTCACGCTAAAAGCAGATGTACATTCAATACCATGTGTTCCTGTGGTGTGTTTAGGAAAGACTCGGCCTACCCACAGTATGTGACCTGTTCTCCTGTATGAAGCTCAGTGGAGACAAAGAGAAGTGGCTACATCACGCAACTACACAGGTGAGAACCAATGATATAAACATGAGCATTTAATAATAAAGCGCATTCAGAGGAAGTAAAACCATTTTCTCTCCTTTTTTTCTTCCCCCAGATATGAAGGCAACATCCACAGATTTACTCTAGCCCTATTTAATCGCTGATTATCGCACAATATTTCCCCTCTGTTCTTTAGGGATTGGCTCTCTCTGTTAACCTCTGCAGACTGAAAGAGTGATGTGGACTAAAGGCCCTGTCCAGAAGGCAAGGCTTTTGGTTCCCCATCACTCGAGGGAGTGCTTATGCTAGGGAATTCCTGTGTTTTTGCCTTTTTTTTTATTGGCTTAATACAGGTCAATTCCAGTGGTGTTGTGGAAGCCAGTGTGTTTATTATAATTCAGTAATGTGATTTAAAACTCACGAGGAAATGGACCAGATTGGTGCATACAAAACAAATACATATTTTTTTTCCCACATGGGGGGCATAGTGGGAGGGGGGCTTGGGAAGAGCTGAAATACAAAATAAATCTATATTAATTTTAGTCATGCCGCTTTTTTTAATCCATGTTTCAAATCTCAGCCATGCACATTTGTAGGAAACATGCTCTAAAAGCAGAGAAAGATTTCCTTCATCACTTCTTTGAATATATATTTATATAGAATTTTACTATTTTCTCAAGTATGGAATGAGCATCCCTTGCTGTTCATATTACTTTTTTATTTGTAGTGATTTTATTATACACTTCTGTGGCATACAAATCTCATTTGCCAGCTAACCATACAGAACAATGTTATTTTAACCTAAAAAAAAAATCTGACATGTGCCTGACATCGAATGTGTAGCAGTGATCATCTCCATCCTAGCGTGCCCTAGCCAGCGTTTGTTGTGTGGTCTTTAAGCTCAACCTGTGGTAAACGTTTACCAGAAAATAATAACCATAGCTCTTTTTAAATTGAATCTAACCACTGATACTGCTTTATGTCTATGCTGTGAAACCCTCTTGTCTGACGAGAACTATACTTTGCACGTATAAAGCAAAGACTACAGGTGAAATTAAAGCTGGTGCAAAAATTAAACCGCTTATTGTAAGTTGAATTTGATCTATCATTCAGTAATGGACCAAGGACTTAGTACATAAACATTAACAATGCAGAAACCATTGTCAGCATGTGCCAGTGTTTGGACTACAGAATTGCATATGTACACTTATAATGTAGGCTAATTGAAATATCGCTTGCATAATCTCTTATGCTTTGATCCCTGTCAACTGAATGAATAAAAACACGTAACAAAAAGATGTTTCCTGTGACTCATTTGTTTCCTGACACAGAAAATGGCAGTTTATGCTTACACGGAAGAAACCTAAACATAAGAATAATCAACAACAAACTAAACATTTTTCTTTTCTAAGAATCTGCTGATAATACACCCCCCCCCCCCCCCCCCCCCCCCGACAGTGACAAGAGAAATGTGAATATTGTTCTTTAATGTCAGGAGTATCAGTACATGAGACCAAACAAACCTCGTTTCAACATCTCTACATTTCTGCCCAACACCCAAATGGGAAAGTTTTTATAGCACAGATTGAACTTTTAGCGACATTTACTTCCAGTTACACGCATACATTCTGGTGTCCGTTCACACAGTGCTGCTGGAGCGATACGGCAATGTGCCCAATTATCATTTCATGTAATAACATACATTCATAATTACCAAATATTACAGCAAAGCTTTTTAGTAAACACTCATTATCCAGTTCTAGTGCAATGTTTAATTTTGTTGGTAACACTGTCATCTGTTTTGAAAAATGAATTACAGTTGGTCCAATGTTAGACTGCAGCTAAATGGATTGCAAACAAACAACTTATTTCACGATTTGGTTTTTCAGCCATTATATATATATATATATATATATATATATATATATTTACACACACACACGGTACTGTTCACAATTTTGAAAACATTTACGTTTTTGAAAGAAGTCTAATGTCCCCAAGGCTGCATTTATTTGATCAAAATGACAGTAATGCTATGAAATACTACAAGCTAAATATCTGTAATATATTGTAAAATGTAATTTATTCCTGTGATCAAAGCTGAATTTTCAGCATCATTACTCTAGTCTAAAGAATTCATAAAATCATTATAAAGAAATAAAGAATTTGCTGCTCAAGAAACATTTCTTCATTCAACACAATTGTGCTGCTTAATATTTTTGTGAAAACTGATTTTTTCAGGATTATTTGATGAATAGAAAGTTCAAAAGAACAGCATTTATTGTAAATATAACTTTTTTGTAATGTCAAATGTATTTACTGTCTTTTTTGATCAATTTAATGTTTTCAACATTGACAAGAAATGCTATCAGAATGATTTCTGTAATATTTCACATTATTACTGAATTTTCTGTATTTTTGATCAAATGAAGGCAGCCTTAAGGCAGATTAAGAGACTTTCAAAAACATTAAAAGAAAACCTTAATGCGCGCGCACGCACGCACACACACACACACAAATACAAATGGACTGTTAAGTTTAGCTTTTGCTTCATTAAACAATGAAATGTTTTTTTTTTTTTTTAACGATTAGTTGCAAACAATCAAATCATAAATTATGACATTTTAGGAAATGGTCATGAATTGTCATGAAGCCTCCAAGTGCAGTTCTTGACCTTCTCATCTCAAGTTGATGGACATTGCTTTTGCAAAGCAGCCATAAATTACGCTTGATGCTTTCTGGACTGATTTGAGTATCTTAGCAGAAGTCTCAGTAGCGTGTAGGAGAGCGTCCCTTCAGACGGTCCCAGTTATTGTAGAGAGCATAGAGTCCAGAGAGCGTCAGCCCAACCAACCCGCCCCGCGCTGCCCCCCGCAAACCTCCTGCAACAAAACACACACACACATACACAACTTCAGGAAATGAAACCACTGAAAAGACCAGAATCAGCAGCTCTTCTAAACCCAGGTTTATCTCTAGATGAACTTGCGCCACTTCTCCTCTCTAAGTTGCACACATCCATCTCACCAAATCGTATAATAACGGTTGATGTTGTTTTCCAAACATTACAGTCCTATCCTGCTCATTTTAACTGTAAATTGAATGTTTGGCTTCCGGTGTCATTTGCCTGTTATGCTGCTTGACCTTGCACACTGGTATTTATTTCCATATTATTTTAATGTATTATTGTAATTAATAAACACTGGTTTGTAGCGCAAATAGTTTAGCTGTTTACTGCACTTTGTTATTCTTCTAGTTATTTCCCTATAGAGGCTAATGAATTAGAAGTCTCACACAGTCACAGAAAACAGATTTATACAGTGCCCTGCACTAATATTGGCCCCCTTGGTAAATATGAGCAAATATGGCTGTGAAAATAAATCAGCATTGTTTATCCTTTTGATCTTTCATTCCAAAAATGTACAAATTTCTAATTTTTCATTGAAGTAAAACAAGTGAAAGTGAAATAAAAAAAATTCTCCAATGCATGTTGGCCACAATTATTGGCACCCATTATGAGTAAAATATCTCTGAAGTATATTCCCATAAATATGAGGAAACTAAGGCCAAATCATCATCACAATGAGTAAAACCACAGAATATAGTTCTGATGTGCAGCAGCAGATTGTTGAGCTTCACAGAATAGAAAGTGTCTGTAAGAAAACAGCTAAAGCATTGAAAATCCCCATTTCCACCATCAGGGCAATAATTAAGAAGTTCAATCAACTAAAGATGTTACGAATCTGCCTGGAAGAGGACGTGTGTCGATATCGTCCCAATGCATGAGAGGAGGAGAGTTTGAGTGGACAAAGACTCTCCAAGATCACAGATGGAGAATTGCAGAGATGAGTTGAGTCTTGGGGTCAGAAAGCCTAAAAAAATTATTAAACAACCCCTACATCACCACATGTTGTTTGGGAGGGTTTCAAGAAAAATCCTCCCCGCTCATCCAGAAACAAACTCCAGCATATTCAGTTTGAGACACGACTGAAACTTCAGACGGGACCTGTTTCTGTGGGCAGATGAAACTTAAAAAAGGAGATGGGTTTGGTGCAGACAGGGATAAAAAGTACCCCATGCCCACGGTTAAATACACCGCTGGATCTTTAATGTTGTGGCCTATTTTTTTTTGCTGGAGGTCCTGGACATCTTGTTCAGACACATGGCATCATGGACTCTAGAAAATACCAACAGATAAAAATCAAAACTTGACCGCCTCTGCTAGAGATCTTATAATGGATCACGTCACGCCTCTCTTCATCAGTCTGCACTGGCTACCAATAGCCGCTCGCATTAAATTCAAGGCACTGGTGCTCGCCTTCAAAGCAACCACTGGCTCTGCACCAATATACCTAAACTCGCTCGTTCAGACTTACACACCCTCCAGGAACTTGCATCCTGCCAGTGAACGACGCCTTGTGGTGCCATACCAGAGAGGCATGAAATCACTCTCACGGCCCTTTTCCTGGGCTGTTCCCACCTGGTGGAATGACCTGCCGATCTCAATTCGTGCGGCCAAGTCTGTAGCCATTTTCAAAAAACATCTAAAGACACATCTCTTCCAGCAACACCTGACCAATCAAGAATAGCACTTATCATTCTATTCATTTTCTGTCTGTCTAATTAATTAAAAAAAATAATAATTTTATTTAAAAAAACAAACAAAAAATCTGTTCTGTGCTAGATTAACTGAGACTTGTTACAGCACTTCCATATTGTTGCCCTTGACTGTTCGAGTTGCTTCTATTGCCCTCATCTGTAAGTCGCTTTGGATAAAAGCATCTGCTAAATGACTAAATGTAAATGTAAAATAATGGGCCGTGGTTGGATCTTCCATAAGGACAATGATCCAAAACTGACATCAAAATCAACACAAAAATGTGTCACTGAGCACAAAATGAAGCTTCTGCCATGACCGTCCCAGTCCCCTGACCTGAACCCTATAGAAAATGAGTGGCTGAACTGAAGAGAAGAGCTGGGGATCTGAAGGATCTGGAGAGATTCTGTATGGAGCAATGATCTCCAAACTCATCAGGCATTATAGGAGAAGACCCAGAGCTGTTATCTTGTAAAAAGGAGGTTGCAATAATTGGGTCCCAATAATTATGGCCAACATGAACTTGAGAAAAATATTTATTTAATAATGAGATTTTCCCCCCACTTTCAATTGTTCTTCCTCAATGAAAGGTTAGAATTTTGTGAATTTTATGAATGAAAGATCAAAAGGATAAACAATGCAGATTTATTTCCACAGCCGCTTTTGCTCATATTTACCAAGGGGGCTAATATTAGTGGAGGAGGGCAGTCCATTAGTACAGGCAGGGTTTGAATTGTTTGAATTTATAAGGCCTGAGACAAAATTATAAGAGTGTAACGGCTCATTTATTCCATCCTAGGCATCATCATAGTAAAACTAATACAAAAACAAAATTTTTAGTTCAAAATGAGCTTTTGAAATCACACATTCCCTGGTGAGCAGCACACAAGTCACACATAATACAGCCAAATGAAGTCATTGACCTCCAGTCTCACAGACGACAGACGGAGAAGAGCTTCATCTCACCCTGACCGAGGACATGCAGAAGAGCGATAGAGCTTCGACTCCACACCCACCATGAGTTGAGGCTTGATAACGGCTGAATGAACTCGTGGATGTGAGCCAGCGAGAGCCCACCCATAACAAAATATCTCTTTCTTTTAGATGCTGCACACACGTCTATATTCTTGTTTTCTGTTAATATTAAACAGAAATGCCCCAGATATGCAGAACAACACACAATGCCGGTGAAACAATACAGTAACTGTAAATGACTTTACAGCACCATTATGATCACTGAACACTTCCTGAGCACTTTTACATATGTTTTAATATATCATGTGCGAGATAACAAAAGTTATGAGGGAACTTGTGACGGTCTGAAAGGCTCGGGACACACTAAACACAAACTGAACATGGCAAAACTCTTATCTGAAACTAAACCCTGCAAAAGTAGAAAATGTGCTGCATCAACTCAACACCCAGAACTTCCCTTAGTAGAACTCTGCAGCAAAGCATTATGGGAAATTACTTTTTTCCCCAAGTTTTCCCCTATTGTCTAAACAACAACTCTTTCCTTCTAAATACACAGAATATTCCCAGTCACAGCTACAGGAAAACACCTGCAGGGTAATTCTGCAAGGTACTTCCTTATAGAAACAATGACATTTTGTGTTTATAGCCACCGAATGGCCTTCAATGACCGTAAAATATAGTTTATTCCTGTGATCAAAGCATCATTACTCTAGTCTTCAGTGTCACATGATTCTTCAGAAATCATTCTAATATGATGATTTTCTGCACAAGAAACATTATTATTATTATATTATTATGTTGAAACAGTTATGCTGCTTCATATTTTTGTGGGAATTGGGATTCTCTGATGAACAGGTCAAAAGAACAGCATTTATTTTAAATAGAAATCTTACATTATGAATGCCGTAACTGTTGATCAATTTAATGCATCCTTGATGAATAAAATAATTATTCCTTTAAAAACTAGTTTTAGAAATGGTGTATTTATATGAATATTTTGCAACACATTTTACAATTATTATGTGTACACTTGTAATCAATCATGTTTTCTGTTCTACAAATCATGTCTTGTTTTATATGCATTTATTATGCGCTCAGCCTCAGCAGCTTCTGTGCGTACATAAAGCCTGCCTACTCTGATTTGATTGGTTTTCTCAAATATTTTGACGCACACACCTCTGCTTCTGACGTGCGCTCTGCTCGACGCCGCTGCGGATTGAAGAACACGCTGATTAAAAGACGGGACGAAGCCGAAGCCTCCCGCCAGTTTCATATGTTATAAAGGTTAATCACACATTTTTTAGGGGGGCTGGGCAGAGTTTAGGGGGGGTTGAAGCCCCCCTAAAATGGCGCCCATGGCAGAGTCCTGCACGGGTGCCGACCATAGACAGTAAAAGAAATGGACACAGCGACCCCATAGACTTCAACGCAGAAAATTGAAGTCAGTTAGAAGCACTCACTTCCCGATGGCTGAGCTTGACGATGTAGATGTGACTTGAGCAACCAGTCTGACAGTTGTAAGTCTTCTAGTAGTTGTGCAAAGTGAAATATGAATCACCGAATCTTGTGGAGACAGAGAGAGTGAGCAGGAGCAACATTTGATGAATGAAGCAGGATCTGCGACATCTCTATCGGCCTCTATGCCTCCACGTCCCCCTGATTGCCTCATAGACAGTAAAAGATTGCCTGCGAGCTTCTCTTCGGGTCTATACGGTATAGCTTGACGGAGTCGCATGGTTATGACGCAATCCTTAGCCTGTTTTTACAAAAACGGCTTCTACGGAGCGATAGTGTAAGATACAAGGTAATGGAGCATTTTATACATTGTCGTGTTTGTTTAGAAATAAACAATGGACAAATGGAGTCTTTAAACACCTCAGATGTAAAGTTATTCGCTGTCAAAGTGAGGCCAAAATGAATGGGAGTCAATGGGATGCTAACAGCAGGTGATGGCTTGGGTAGCAATGGCTGCCCCTATGGAAGGTACGCTTTCCCGGGGGCTGGATTACCCCCTTGGTGCCGACAGGTGACCCGCGAATATTGCTGAAACGGGTGAAAAACATCCTATTGTGTCGGATACGGATGCGGGTCGGGTCGGACAAGGGAGAAACACGGGTCTAAACAGGGGTTTTAAACAGTCACATGCAAACGATTATAGGCCTATATATAAAAATATATGCAATGCATGTATATTGTAGATGTGTTCCTAAAAATATGCATATACAAAAATATGCCTTGCCTGTATTTCAAGTTGATAAAATAATTTCAAATCCATATGTTTATTTGTGGCCGCGTGGCGCACGTGCGCGCCCTCCCAGAAGAATCACAACCGCGCGCGATCTGCCTGCACTGCAGTCGTCGAGATGGATGGATCATGAGGAGTTGAAGAAAAGATAGCCGCAAATGTGGAACTTCATCGCTGAGGAAGCACGCAGATAACAGTGGTAACAAACCACAGTTTCAAACCACTACTGTTCTATCGAACAGTATTTTTGTTATGTTTCCTGAGTTTGGTCTCTTAATAACACTGTCTTAGTACATTAAGCCACGTTAAGCGTTTTCTTATAATGGTTTTCTATGGGAGGAAAAAGCTTAACGTGTAATTAAACGCGTTGTGTTCATATTCTGGGCTCATCTGATTTTTTGTACTTAGTATTAGGGCTGGACCAGAATATTCGAATATTCGAATATTCGTTCGATGGGTTGGTATTCGATTTTCAAATTTGTGATTCGAATATTCGTTGTTGTTGTTTTTTTCGTGAACACCTGGCATCCCGCTCAAAACGGCTCTCATTCGCGCTTGCATATGTTTACACTATAAAATCACTATAAAATACAATACTTTTTTTCAATTATCTTATAGCCAAGCCATTTTAATAGCCTCGTTATACTTAATAAATATATTTGCTTCTTCTTAGTGTTCAGTGCACCAGAGCGCACAACTGCACAAGCTTATGTGGCAGAAGCCGTGTCTGAGCTTGCATTTTGGGTTAAACTGCGTTCGTTTGACATTGTGGAAAATAGAATAATATAATCAAAATGTATTATCCTTTTTATACGTTAGGGATGTGACGGTGAAAAAATATTCCCTCAGCGTTTCCCTCAAGCTTGTGCGCTGAGCGGCTGAACGCATGCAGCTCTGCGCCGCGTTTACTTTCGGTTTGCCAATTCAGGGGCGGGTTGCTTGAATTGTGGGTTCATTAGCTATTATTCTATAATGAAAAACATAGCAACAAAACAGTACAATGACAAACTCCCTTAAGTAGGCGCTTTTACATCGCTTTAAAACCAAATATTCCGCGATCATCTTGTAATTTAGCTCCTCGCTCTCGTGTAGAATATGATCTGACTGCTGCTGCTGATGTGCTGAGACGCCCGTTAATTTGGCTCGAGTGGCACGTTCAGTTTTTTACTTGTAGTTAGTCTTAGACCCTAGCCTGGCCGTGTCCTACAGCTTACCAAAACTATCGGCCCGAGTCCCGTGATTTTTTATTTTTTATTTTATTTTTTTATCCTCCCTATTAGACCTACACATCGTTGCAGCCATTAAAATAGTTCAGTTTTGTTTTTAATGTCAAAGTAGTTATATTTTGTTTCGTTTCTTTATTAAGTTAATTTAGAAAAATGTTTAAAGCATTTTTTGTTTGTTAAATTAAAGTTTTAGTTCTTTTAAAGTAATGACCAAGCGGACAGCACCTGACTGTGAGTTAACCACATGTTGGATCAATTTAGCCTCTCAAATCAACACTGGACTTGTCTTACTTGTAATGAAATCCATAGATATAAAACACTTCAAGCATCACAATGTTGGTTTAAACATTTAGCCTACTATCACCTATTTTTTTTTTTTGAGGAAACGTGTTCAAAAAGAAATAAATAAAAATTAGGCAGGTTGTCTTAACTTACACCTTTCCGCAAAATTAATATAAATCCGATCTTCAATTCTTGCGCTATATGCACATTTAACGGAGTTAATGTCAACGAAAGCAACAGATAGCCTATGAGCTGCATTATAGGCTATTCATCAGCTCATTTCAAGATCAAAGACCGCAATATCAGAACGTGTGACATAAGCACTGTAAGAGCATTGAGTCTCATTCATTTTAATGAAGATGATTGTGTTTTTGCTTTACTCATTTGCGGCGATACTCTAAACACTGTGAGCCATCTTGACAGTCGTGTTGTCATAGTCTCATGTTGTTTCCACCGGCGCTGCACACCTCATTGTTTCTTTTAATTAATGAATGTCTAAAATATAAAATGAAGGAAAAAACCTGCGTCCCAGGGGCAGAAATAGGGGCTCTTAGTCTGTTCTATAACTGAACAGAATTATTTTTACTAGCTACTATAATATATCAAAACTGGGACGTAACAGATCTGTGTGTTTTGTATCACTAGTTCATTGCCCGTTCGCGGAGCATAAAAGCCCCGCCCGCGTGAGGCGCGCCGCTTCTCCAGATTCCAGCCTTTATTAGAGAGAAGGATATGTTCAGCTCCTTCCCTCCGAAGCTTCGAATATTCGATGTTGATCACTACCAAAGCTTCGAAGCTCAAAAAATGGTATTCGGACCAGCCCTACTTAGTATACGTTATTAGTATTATGTTTACTGAGTTTGGTCTCTTAATAACAGTGTCTGCCACGTTAAGCGTTTTAGAATGTCCCGGCTGAAGTTGTCCTTGTGTTAATGGTCGTGTAATAACTTCTGTATGCTGGCGTGGCAATAAACATTTTTGTAAGTGTGTCTATAATGTGATATGCTAAACTGATTTTAGTGCGGGTCGGGTGGCGGTTCTATTTTAAGCGGGTCGGGTGTGGATTTTTTTTAGTGCTGCTGTCGGAAAACGGGGCGGATGCGGTATTAAGCACTGCGGGTACGGGCGGGTGCGGATTTACAAAATCGGACCTGTGTAGGACTCTGGCCCATGTTTTTTTTTAGTTTCAGCCCGACGCGGTTATCATTTTTACGTCCAGCGCCACGTTGTTTAAATAGCAAATGCACTGGCACCCATCTGTTCACCCATGGACGTGCTGGTCTGAAAACCAGGTGTGTTCAGGCGCATTGTTGGCATGTTGCTATTTTGAGGAACTGAAAACGACTGCGCCATTGACCAACAAAAACCTGGACTAAAGTCAGACCGCAGTTTTTTCTGGTGTTATTTAAAGGGCATGTTATATGCGCCTATAGGTGGGTGCACAACGCGTGTACACTCTGCTTATTACACACAAAGGGACACGCAGCATACATACATTTTTAATTATTAAAAATAAAAGGATTCCTCTCTGGAGAAGCGTTCAGTCTTTCCTCTCGCAAATTCTGGCATGTAAATAGCGAATCCGCCATGGTGCGAGCACAACTGGCTTTTACAAGGAATTTGAGATGAGAAACTGATTGGTTTATTGCACGTTAAGCCCAAAACACACCCATGACTCATTAAGAGACTAGGGACAACCCTTTTGGACCATGCGCCCTGGCACGCAGACCGTTTTTTCCTGTCGTTAAACTGCCAAAAGTGGATTCAGACATGCCCTAAGTGCACCTGCACCGTGTGCTTCATACCATGAGCTCAGATCATTAAAATAGGGCCCTCCATGTTTTAAGTGTCCAAATACTTTTAGGGGTGCTGCATTTGAAAATATATGAATCAAAACTTCAAACTGTAATGTGAGTTTATTTTAGCTAATCTGTTAAAGTGCCCCTATTGTGGGATTTTTTTCTGAAATCTTCCCTTTCATGCAGTGTGTAATAGAGCTGTTTGTGAATGTAAACGTTCAGCAATGTTGTAAAGTGGGAAGTGCACGATAAATAAAGTTATTGTCTCCCGAAAGAAGGAATCGACTCTGAATCTGCGATACGAGACGTCAGTCATTCGAATCTCACTGCATTACGGTTCTACGTCACTAGAAAAGACATTTGCATAATGCCCGTCTATGTTGTATGTCGTCCGTCCGCGAACAACTTGACCCGCCCTCAAACACACCATTTTACTGACGACTGCTTCTCAAAACTTGGAGTTTAACGCGGGATTCGCAAAACGGTTGCTCTTGAAAGATGGGTCAGTACACAGTTTATTTGGACCATAATTGTATGAGTAATTATTGATGTATACATTTCCTACCCGGTGTTCAAAATATGTAGTTGTGTGTTTTATATTGTGTTTCCGGCTAACTCACGTTATTACTGTCTTACTGAAATACTTCTGCTCATCAGCTGTGGGCCACTATTCCCTAGAACTGTGTCTATTAATGCAGATTGTCTGTTGTTCTTTCTACTTTGAGTAAAGATAAAGGGTGGAGCAAGATTTGTTTTGAAAAACTTTAATGTTACATCAGCCATTCACGTTAGTGCTGGGCTAACGTATGCGCTGTTATTGATACAGTTCCCGCATTTGCACCGCAATAAATCACAAATATACACATGGGTTTGTTGGACGTACTCTTGTTAATGCTGATGGTGAGGAATTACAGCTGTAACATCTCATAATGTAGCGTATCACTGAGAAACGTCCTGCTCAAGTTCGGGTTGAATAACTAGTTCTTCCAATATTTCATCATCGGACTCGCGATCGGATTGATTTGGGAAAATCGACTTTATCGTTACGGTCTTTACAGTAGATACAATCGCTGAGTTTTAGGGAGCGGAGCTGAAGTTTATGGTAATGGAAATTAGCTTTCAACAAGCGCTGTAAGCGGTAGACCAATCACAACAGACTGGGCCATCTGGCCAATCAGAGCAGAGCAAGCTCGCGGAAAGGAGGGATTTAGAGACTGAATCATCCAACGAGTTGTTTCAGAATCATTGAAAATGTGATGTGCAATGTATATTATGAGAATTATTAAGTGTTTTTTGACCTTTTGACCTATGATGCATGTAAACCTGTTGTAGGAGACAAAAACAAAATTAGGAGCCTTTAAAATATCATAATAGGGGCACTTTTAGTGATGTCTGTTACTGCTATTAATGAGCTTTATAAAAGGTAATGAATGTTTTCTGTGAAAGATCTTAGCGTAGCAACTTTCACACGATGATTTGTTGTCAGAACAGAACAGTTTCCCTTTTCTCCTCGAATAACTCTTCCACAGAAAAGGAAGTAGGCCTACACAACATTGCGGTGCCTTCCTCTTCAGTCTGCTGACAAAAGGGTTTCTTTTGTGATTCTTCAAGACAACAGACTTTTCACACTTGAAATAGTTAACCCTGGGTCATTCTAAACTCCAGGTAAACTGAATCCTGGCTTATCTTGATTCAGGTTTCATACTCATCATTTACCCGGGGTTAACAATCAATCCTGGATATCCATATGCTGCCGAGTCACACTGTACATATTTAAACCCTGGGTTAATCTTCTTATTTGCATAATTTCGGTGTCAGTGTCATTGATTGGACTCATCACTCTAAACACCGCTGTTAACCCCGGGTAAAGGAACGTTTCACACGTGGGGTTAGCACTGCTTTTTACCCGGGGTGATGAAACCCAGCTCAGGAACAGGGTTAGCAGCGCTTTTGTGCTGTTGTACAGTGTGTGATGTTAAACTGTTACAACTAGAAGCTTGGCAACAGACAACCAATCGTGTACTTCATATTTATATGTTTTGGACTGAAGCGTGCGGATTCTGAAATCCACTGCCGCTTCAACATACTAGGGATGCAACAATACAGTTAGTCCACGGTTCAATACATACCTCGGTTTTTAACCACGGTTTTCGGTTCGGTTTGGTTCTGATGGCTTGTCACATCAGTTTTTTGCTATTCTATTCTTAGGCGACAGGAACAGCAAGAGATTAAGGAGAAAAAATACTCTTTCTTTATTTTACTTAAAAGAATTGAAAAACCTTACTTAAACTTAAAACTTTACTTGTACCCTTGTACACATTCCTAGTGTATTGTATAATATAAAATAAATATATATAAAAATTTACACTGGCAGCTCAGAGCTGTACAGCAGCATTTAAGTATGAAATTGAATGAATAAATGTAAAAATAAAACACTACATAGACTTCACTGTAAAATATACATTGATTCTTATTAAAGCTACTGTATTAAAGTTTTTTTCAGTCAAGAGCAGTGAGTGATTTTCTCTTTGTCTTTTGTTGTTGTATTAACATTAAAGGGAAAGTTCACTAAAAAATGAAAATTCTGTCATCGAGAAATGAATACAGGTTTGGAACAACATTAGAGTGAGTAAATAATGACAATTTTAGAGGTGAACTGTCCCTTTAAGGACAGCGTGTTCACTATAGGCTGCGCTGCTGTCAATTTAAGACCTGCGCATCTAATATACAGACACACACAAATTTACTTTCATTTTAGACATAACCGACTGTGTTTATGTTAACCTCGTGTGTATTTGACAGTATTAGTGCAGTAAGACTACTTAGTCCAGTAATCACGTGTTTGACAGGCGTTTAGTGCGCCATTGGGAAAAGCGCATGATAAAACAGTGCATAAGCACGTGAAGGAAGGCTTTAATTCGCATGCAAATAATGAACTTTAGTGATTGTGAATAACTACAGTGTTCCGTGAGTATAACTCTATCACTAACGTGTGATGTGAATGTATGTCACGTTGTTCAGTATATTGGGATGGAGGCAAATTATAGAATTTGTAGAAAAATAATTAATTAAATGCAGAACCGTGAATGCCGTACCAAACGGTTCAATATTATATTGAGAATTGTGGCATCCCTACAACATACCTATATATATATATATATCCTAATTCAATTTATAATCAAATAATTAATAAATATTTATCCTCCTTTATTATTATTATAATTTTTTATGATTATTTCCAGTTATGATATTACTTATATGAAGAAACAATCAGTGGTTCTATTGATTTATGTTTTCTAAAGTTTGTATTTGGTCTCTGAGGAGTGACTGAAGGTGTGGCGTAGGGATGTGTGATGTGTCGCTAAACACTTGATAGCAGAACATGTCGTGTGTTTGGATTTTGGAGGTCTCACACACCCCTAATATGCCAGGAGTGCATTAACAGTGCTTATTCACTTAGCCCGGCTTCTAGAGATGAAATATGAATTTGTCTTTCATTTTATATTATAATTTATTCATTTTATTTAATTGAAACACTAAAGAATTATGGTGAATACTGTCTGTACCTTTTCTGAGAGAAAGCTAATGTTATCAGTATGTTTTGGGAAATGTTCTGGTCAGAACTGGAGCTCAATCAACTCCAACCTTGGAGAGACTGTGTATCTGTGTATGCGCGTTGTAGTCTGTGTTACAGATCAGTATTTAAGATGTACAACGGGCATCCTCGGGAGAGTGACAGGATGTTGTTCTGGACAAGCTGGCGCCTGCTCCAGACCTGGAAGGTCACTACGTGCCTAATACCAGGGTGAAAGCGCCAACAAGTGATCTATGGACACGTGCATCTGATTAACTGACAATGTGTGGAAATTTACCATGACTATCTTTTTTCTCTTAGCCAATCAGAATCATTCAACCTGAAGTAATGACGTGGCTAGACCTTGAAAACTGTTGAGAAATTGTATGTACGATAAACGGGAAGAGAGGGAGCGCAGCCTACGAACTCCTTGTGAGACTTGAAGCTGGCTTCTGCTGATGAAACTGCAAACTATTCTACAGTACATTTTTCTTTAATTAATTGCACTCCTGACTCTAGGTCGTCATTCTTCATAACTGGTCTTGGGTCCTAAACTGTTATCCCCTAACAGGACAGTCACAGAAACACTGCACATAGTACAACCAATACTTTTAGTGTTTGAGAGGAAAAGTGTCAAATGGTTTACAGAAAACGCATAAACTGGAGTGAAGAAGAGACTTCGCTTAAACCCCGGGTAAAGGGGTAAACCCCGGGTAAGGGACTACAGATGAAAATTAGCTTTATAGCTAACTCTGGCGCATTTACATTTTGAGTGTAAACAAAAAAATTGATTGATGTGCTTTGTCCCTTTCAAAAAAAAAAAAAAGGAACATTTCCAACTTGTGATATAGAAGCAGGGAAAATGTGTCAATTGGAGTGAAGAAGAGACCATTCTTACCTTTATAGTCTGAAAAGTCCATTCAGGATAAACTTGAGTACAGTAGACAGTATATAATATGAAAAGGATGTTCAATGCTGGAGCATCATACTGTCACGTGCAGTGCTCGTCCGATCAACAATACTGACACCACAAATATGCAAATAAGGGCATTAACCCAGGGTTTAGGAATGTACATTGTGAAACGTCAGTGTAAGAATACCCAGGATTAACTGTTGACCCAAGCTAAATTATGAGCAGTGTGAAACATGAAGCAAGATAACCTAAGATTCAATTTACCCAGAGTTTAGAATGACCCAGGTTTAAATACACTGCCCGGACAAAAAAAAAGTCTGAATTTAGGAAATAGGCAAATGCTTGGATCATTATTGCAGTGATTATTATGTTTCAAGCATGTTATATGTTTGGCAACAGTTCTTCTAACCCTAATTGATGGAGTGTGTAGCTTTTCATCTCTTAAACAACCATGTAGGAAGACGCATCATGGCCATATTCCAGGATGACAATGTCAAGATTCATCAGCTCAAACTGTGAAGGAATGGTCGCGGAGAATGAAGAATAATTTTCACACATGAATCGGCACCTGGACCAAAAATGTATGGAAATAACATCACAGCATTTATTTTCATAAATAAGTGGATACATTTTTGGTCAAGCTCTTGTGTTGACAATGCAAGAGTCCAGCACTCTGTAAAGTCTCCTCCAGCACATCCCAAAGACTTTCAATGAATTTGCCTATTTAAATCCAAATAGAGTTTTTTTTGTTTGTTTGTCCGGGCAGTGTATTTCAAGTAGGAAAAGCCCTATAAAGTAGAACTTCGATCAGGCCCAAAAAATCAAGCCCGACCCTACCCGAGCCCGTGCACGTCGGTCCGAGCCCGGGCCGGGCCCACATGAACTGTAATTATAAGCCCGAGCCCGATTTAAACCCGACCGTTTTTTAAAGCTGTCATGAACTGGCTTTTAAAATTTTTTATACTGTTGTCTGAGGTGAACTTAAGATGTTCGCGTGATTTTTACACTCAGAAACATTTACATTTATGCATTTGGCAGACGCTTTTATCCAAAGTGACTTACAGTGCCCTTATTACAGGGACAATCCCCCTGGAGCAACATGGAGTAAAGTGCCTTGCTCAAGGACACACTGGTGGTGACCGCTGGGATTGAACCAGCAACCTTCTGCATATCAGTTCCATGGTTTAACCCACTGAACCACTATCTCACAACATCATAATGTTGAAACATCATAATGAATAAGAAATAGGCTATTTTCTGCCTTGATTTTGAGGCTCTCTGAAGAAACGCTCGGTTTCTATGGGCGTGTCGCACTGAAGACTTGGAAGTAAACGGCCACGGCTAGGATTGGATAAGATTTGCATATTTAATGAGCTTCAGCTCCCCTCAGTACATGTGGGAATTGTTTTGAAAGCGTCTGGGAAAACGCTCACAGGGCTCGCAAAATGCCTTTATCAAACAAACACAATGATTTATCCCTCATCCACCCGCGATTGATTGGAATGTTTTTTTTTATTACTTGGCCGGCCCGATCAGTGAATATAACTGCGAACCGCACACACACTCACACACACGCGCGCACAAGAAAGGAATGTTATTTCACTATTTGAGATAGCCTGTCGGCAGGCCGGTGATACGTTTTGGTAGCCCGTCACATAAGTGTGTTGCACCGTTCCTGTCGGATCCAATATAGATGGCACAGCATTGTGTTTTAACCTCAATATGTCTGCAAATCCAGTCTCGACCTGTATCTTGTTTACAATCGATTCTGCGGTGAAATTAAGCGAACAAAAGCGCAATGTCTTATGCACGTGAGCTGGAACCGTCATGTTTATTGCTCGGTAGCGCGACCCGTTTAGCGCCATGAGACGGTGGGCGGGGCTTGAGGCGGCGCTTCTGCATTCTATGACGTCAGTGGTCGACATATTCTGAGAACTCTTGTTTTCTGGGCCTGGTGTCTATAAAAGCTTTTCTTTGACTAACAAGGACATTTTCAGCTGTGAAACTTACAGGATATTCTTATATCACCATGAACTTTTATATATCAAAGGCTCAAAGGAAAGTTGATTTCTCAATTCATCACCCCTTTAATATGTGCCTGTAATGAGCGGTATGACGCTCAGCTCAATAATCTGCCCTATGCCAACGCGCTCCACTCATGAACCGCTCACCGGTAAAACAACGTTAGCTCAAATCCCGCTCAGACATTAAATACTGTAGCCTACTATACTTGTTGTAGCCATTAAACAATGTATTTTGTTTCATATTTATGTTTAAATATTATAATGTTATTTTTAAATTTCATCTAGGCTATTGATTATGAAAAGTGCAAAGATGCGAGTGGGTCAGAAATGATTTTGACCACTTCATTAAGTTTTGTTTTGTAGAAAGCCTTTCTTTAAAGTGAATTTCATTTTGTATAAACTGTATCTTAATTTTAATCAATGTTTCATCAGCCAATTGCCTGGATTTAATATATAAGAAGCAAATAGGCTATAGCAGACAATAATCGTGACATGAAGGCGCCGGAGCGATCACTAGCATTGCTCTTGAACATCTCATAAATAAACCGAGACTCAGCAGCTACTGCCTCACAGACATGAGAAATATGTGTAGAAAGCTTGAAATGTCCACTTTTAAATGAAACAATTCGAAATGAAAAGAAATAGTTAAGCACAGCACACTATTCAAGCGAGCAGCTTATGACTGGCGTCTCAGAGCGGTTCTGTTCAGAATGCATCACTGCATGTGCTGTGAGTTTAACACACATTTTTAGACTAACCCTGACTTGTGCAACTTTGTACACATTTGTTTCTTAGTTGTAGTATTAGTTATTACTTTGCTATATATATATATATATATATATATATATATATATATATATATATATATATATATATATATATATATATATATATATATATATATACATATACATATATACATATATATATACATACATACATACATATATATATATATATATATATATATATATATATATATATATATATATACATACATATATATACATATACATACATACAGTGAGGAAAATAAGTATTTGAACACCCTGCTATTTTGCAAGTTCTCCCACTTAGAAATCATGGAGGGGTCTGAAATTGTCATCGTAGGTGCATGTCCACTGTGAGAGACATAATCAAAAAAAAATAATTTGTTTTCCATTAATCACAATGTATGATTTTTTAACTATTTATTTGTATGATACAGCTGCAAATAAGTATTTGAACACCTGTCTATCAGCTAGAATTCTGACCCTCAAAGAGCTGTTAGTCTGCCTTTAAAATGTCCACCTCCACTCCATTTATTATCCTAAATTAGATGCACCTGTTTGAGTTCGTTAGCTGCATAAAGACACCTGTCCACCCCATACAATCAGAAATATCCAACTACTAACATGGCCAAGACCAAAGAGCTGTCCAAAGACACCAGAGACAAAATTGTACACCTCCACAAGGCTGGAAAGGGCTACGGGGAAATTGCCAAGCAGCTTGGTGAAAAAAGGTCCACTGTTGGAGCAATCATTAGAAAATGGAAGAAGCTAAACATGACTGTCAATCTCCCTCAGACTGGGGCTCAATGCAAGATCTCACCTTGTGGGGTCTCAATGATCCTGAGAAAGCAGAGAAATCAACCCAGAACTACACGGGAGGAGCTGGTCAATGACCTGAAAAGAGCTGGGACCACCGTTTCCAAGGTTATTGTTGGTAATACACTAAGACGTCATGGTTTGAAATCATGCATGGCACGGAAGGTTCCCCTGCTTAAACCAGCACATGTCCAGGCCCGTCTTAAGTTTGCCAATGACCATTTGGATGATCCAGAGGAGTCAAGGGAGAAAGTCATGTGGTCAGATGAGACCAAAATATAACTTTTTGGTCATAATTCCTCTAAATGTGTTTGGAGGAAGAAGAATGATGAGTACCATCCCAAGAACACCATCCCTACTGTGAAGCATGAGGGTGGTAGCATCATACTTTGGGGGTGTTTTTCTGCACATGGGACAGGGAGACTGCACTGTATTAAGGAGAGGATGACCGGGGCCATGTATTGCGCGATTTTGGGGAACAACCTCCTTCCCTCAGTTAGAGCATTGAAGATGGGTCGAGGCTGGGTCTTCCAACATGACAATGACCCGAAGCACACAGCCAGGATAACCAAGGAGTGGCTCTGTAAGAAGCATATCAAGGTTCTGGCGTGGCCTAGCCAGTCTCCAGACCTAAACCCAATAGAGAATCTTTGGAGGGAGCTCAAACTCCGTGTTTCTCAGCGACAGGCCAGAAACCTGACTGATCTAGAGAAGATCTGTGTGGAGGAGTGGGCCAAAATCCCACCTGCAGTGTGTGCAAACCTGGTGAAAAACTACAGGAAACGTTTGACCTCTGTAATTGCAAACAAAGGCTACTGTACCAAATATTAACATTGATTTTCTCAGGTGTTCAAATACTTATTTGCAGCTGTATCATACCAATAAATAGTTTAAAAATCATACATTGAGATTTCTGGATTTTTTTTTTAGATTATGTCTCTCACAGTGGACATGCACCTACGATGACAATTTCAGACCCCTCCATGATTTCTAAGTGGGAGAACTTGCAAAATAGCAGGGTGTTCAAATACTTATTTTCCTCACTGTATATATATATATATATATATATATATATGTATATGTGTGTATATATATATATATATGTATATGTGTGTATATATATATATATATATATATATATATATATGTAATTATATATGTTAATGTAATGTAATATATGAAATGTGATATATAATTTCTGATTATGACATAGCTTTCTGCCCACCCTATTAGGCTAATAAAATAATTATTAAAAAAACCCTAAAATGTTTGATCAAGGGCCCGGCCCGACCCAAGGATAGTGGCGGATCAAGTTCCGGCTCGGTTAGAGAATCTAAACTCTACTATAAAGGCTCTAGCATTGCACATCCTCATATTATATATTGCCGGCAACTGTACTATCAAGTTGATCCTGAATGGACTTTTCAAACTGTAAAGTTAAGAATGAAATGGTCTTTTCTTCACTCCAATTGACATGTTTTCCCTGCTTCTATGTTACAAGTTGTAAACGTTCCTTTACCCGGGGTTTAAAGCAAAGTTTAGAATGATGATGACCTGTGTTTAAGCGTAGTGAGAAACACCCTAATGCGATAAACATTTTATACATGATCTACTACCTGGAGATTTGAAGAGGACACCAGTCATGGTCCCCGCAACAATCGTGTTGAGGTCGTCCTCTGCCCCTCTGGCTTTCTCTATGATCACCCCAAATGCGCTGTACAGCAGCGCTAAACACATATGTTATATATATTTATATCATGCATGCAACACAGCATTAATATACACTCACCTAAAGGATTATTAGGAACACCATACTAATACTGTGTTTGACCCCCTTTCGCCTTCAGAACTGCCTTAATTCAACGTGGCATTTATTCAACAAGGTGCTGAAAGCATTCTTTAGAAATGTTGGCCCATATTGATAGGATAGCATCTTGCAGTTGATGGAGATTTGCGGGATGCACATCACAGGGCACAATCTCCCGTTCCACCACATCCCAAAGATGCTCTATTGGGTTGAGATCTGGTGACTGTGGGGGCCATTTTAGTACAGTGAACTCATTGACATGTTCAAGAAACCAATTTGAAATGATTGGAGCTTTGTGACATGGTGCATTATCCTGCTGGAAGTAGCCATCAGAGGATGGGTACATGGTGGTCATAAAGGGATGGACATGGTCAGAAACAATGCTCAGGTTGGCCGTGGCATTTAAACGATGCCCAATTGGCACTAAGGGGCCTAAAGTGAGCCAAGAAAACATCCCCCACACCATCACACCACCACCACCAGCCTGCACAGTGGTAACAAGGCATGATGGATCCATGTTCTCATTCTGTTTACACCAAATTCTGACTCTACCATCTGAATGTCTCAACAGAAACTGAGACTCATCAGACCAGGCAACATTTTTCCAGTCTTCAACTGTCCAATTTTGGTGAGCTTGTGTAAATTGTAGCCTCTTTTTCCTATTTGTAGTGGAGATGAGTGGTACCCGGTGGGGTCTTCTGCTGTTGTAGCCCATCCGCCTCAAGGTTGTGCGTGTTGTGGCTTCACAAATGCTTTGCTGCATACCTCGGTTGTAACGAGTGGTTATTTCAGTCAGAGTTGCTCTTCTATCAGCTTGAATCAGTCGGCCCATTCTCCTCTGACCTCTAGCATCAACAAGGCATTTTCGCCCACAGGACTGCCGCATACTGGATGTTTTTCCCTTTTCACACCATTCTTTGTAAACCCTAGAAATGGTTGTGCGTGAAAATCCCAGTAACTGAGCAGATTGTGAAATACTCAGACCGGCCCGTCTGGCACCAACAACCATGGCACGCTCAAAATTGCTTAAATCACCTTTCTTTCCCATTCTGACATTGAGTTTGGAGTTCAGGAGATTGTCTTGACCAGGACCACACCCCTAAATGCAGTGAAGCAACTGCCATGTGATTGGTTGATTAGATAATTGCATTAATGAGAAATGGAACAGGTGTTCCTAATAATCCTTTAGGTGAGTGTATGACTTCTAAATGAAAATATATTGAAATGAGTCAACTACAAAGATGGAAAAGATTAATTTTGAGGGTGAAGGAGGCTGATATTTGGGCCACTCACCTACTGTACCCAAAGTGTTTGCCCATGTGGCACCTTGGCGGGTCACCATATTCAGGATTCTGAATTGGAGAGAAAGATGGAGATTAAGAGTTTAAAATATAGCCACAACTGAATTGACTTTGGTTCTACAACATCATGCCATAAATTCAAATGTTTTATGCCAACAGCACAATTAAAATTAAAGCTGCGAGCAGCGATGAAAGGGCCCTTGCACCGGTGCCACCGCCACCCCTGTGGCTTTAGGAAAACAGAGCACGATGGGCAATATGCATTCAAGTATATAAAAATAGGATTTGTATTTGCCACACTTCCTGCTGCCAGAAGGTGGCCAGGGCACTAATCAAACATGAACTTTGAGGCAGATTGGACATTGCATGCTTGAGTTACAACAACTTCCGGTTTCATGACGATAATAGCATGCTTTACCACTTAGCTAAGTGTTGCTAGCATGTTTTAGAATGTTTAGTACTCAATTGCATATTTTAGTATGTTGCTAGTAGTGCATCACAGTGTTAAACACGTCACTTCCTGTTGCCAGTGGGTGGCGCTTTGACTGTAACTGAATATTGGACAGTGTATGCCCGAGTTACAACAACGTCCTGTGTCATGGCGAAAGATCAGACTCACCAGGCCACCACTTCAGCGAAAACTCAAGATCTTCACAATTTAATGCCACAAAGGCCTTTAGATTAGACTGACCAAAATATGATGTTTATCTGATACAAGTACAACATCTGGAAATGGCTAAAACTGCAAAAATTTTGCAGAGAAATTCAAAATATCTCACTTCCTGTTGGGTTTTCAGATTTTGCTCCCAGGGACTTTTTTGTAGGTATTGGGCTGTAACATGGGTGTACATCATAGACTGTAAAAAAATATGGACGTAGTGTCCGTGACGTCACCCATTGGATTCTGAAGAGCAGTTTTGAAGCGTGAAGTAGAGTCGAGCTGGCCATTGCCATCTTGTCAGCGCGTCACTCCCGGATAACAGAAAATGGACAAAGAGGCGGGACGTGGGCGGAGCTGAGGTGACGCGATGACTAACAGACAGCAGATAAACGGCTATCCACCTGTCACTAGAAGTGGCCACGCCCTTAATTATGCAGAACTTTAAGGCTTTATATAATGTAAACGAATGAGTTATAAAAAAATTCACCCCCTCACAGTCGTCATGAAGGGCAAAATTAGCCGTATAGACCAAAACCACAATTTGTACCAGACTGTAAACATGTTTTTTTCTGCTGTAAAGTTGGGCATTTTAACATGAGCTCAATGAGATTCTGCTCCTTCTGGAGCCGCTCTAGTGGCCAGTCGATGAATTGCAGTTTAAGTCACTTCTGTATCGGCTTCAAGAGAAACTGCTTTGCCACTTGGTGTACATGCGCAAGCGGCACTTAATTTAAATCTTATAGGTGGCGCTATTGAGCCATTTTGCCGCACCTAATTATGAAACCCATTTCAGACGTAAATTTTCACCACTTCTGACACGTGTGCAAAGTTTCATGAGTTTTCGAGCATGTTTAGGCCCTAAAAAATAAAAGAGTAATAGACCCGAGCAATTCCAATAGGCTCCTGACACCATCGGTGCTCGGGCCCTAGTAAACAAGTAGGTCTTGGGAAACGGCTCCAGAGTCTGTCTCAACAAATAAACACATGCTGTCTTTGGTCCATTCCGCATGAATCAGCAGCTGGAGTTTCAAGGTTGAATCGTTCAATAACAACTGTCTTGACCCGTGAATGCATTATGACACTTTTCACCCTGTAAATCTGCTGACAGTGGTGGAGTCTTGCACGTAACAGCAGGAGAGCGGCAGACTTTGGCCCGCTGCATGTTGTAACGAACTGCATGTGAACAGCCTTTAATGCTGCCTTGACCACATGAGGCTTTGGGCCGCACAGCTGTGTACACAGACGTATTTGAGCTATTGATCCAAAACAGCTGTGAAGCATTCAGCATATCAATCATTATTGATAACGTATAAAATAAAGGCATAATAAGCACTTTTGATTGACTATGTCTAGCTGCATATCACTACATGTTTGCATTTAGTATTTTGAAAGCAAAATATGTTCAATTGAAACCTGATAAGCAGGCCTGATAACAGCGGCCAGAACACAAACGGTGACAGAAGGGGAAGCAACTGCTGTAATATCCGGATTATATCTGTGTCTCAATCAGCCGTCTTAATCGTTTCAGTTAGGATTTGCAATAGGAGAAAGATTTCTGTAGGGTGTATTGTTATGGGTTCGGTTTTCTTTTCCATTTTGTGACTTCGCAACCAGCGTGTCTATGAATCTCCCCAAATGCCCGCACCACAGGTTTAATTCAAAGGAAAAGTGCATGTGACTCTGGTTACAGTGGAATGTGGTGCATCACCGCAGACCAAAGGAAACTTGACACGACAGAGCTCAGTGTGGTTTATCTGCCTGTTCATGAAAGTGTGCCGCCTCTGACATCATGGAACACCCCTATTGTATGTTACCTGACCCCACCTTTACTAGGAAATACACTCCTGCTGTTTCTGTTCCTATGAACGGCACAGTGAACACTGTGGTGAACACTGCCCTCTGCTGGTGAACCGTTTATGAAACTATGCAATGTGTCCATAGAGTGGGTGGATGTCCTGTTTAACCTAACCTGTTTAAAAGAGTCTATTCAATGCTATTCCACCACATAATAAAAACAACTCTTTGGTAAATCATAATTTGACAAATATTTATGAGAAACTATATCAAAATTCAGAGATAACAAATTGAAATTATGACATTTGCATGGTTTAAGCTAGTCCCAGACTAAAATGCATGTTTGAGCTGTTTTAACTGAACTTGTACTCACAGATCTTACTGCCATTGTTTTGTCTTAAGATGCACACCAGTCATGTTTTATTTTCTAAGGTACTTTTACAAAAGCTGCTTAAATGTCCTAATGAACCATGGCCTAATCCTGGCTTAATCTAAGCCCTGTCTGTAAAACCGGCCACAAAACCATACTTTGGATTTCAAAAGTCATAATTATGAACATTCGTCAAAATTGATATAGAAATTCAACTCTGAATTATGACTTAACATAATCAACAATTATGAGAAAAAAAGTTGAAATTATGAGTTATAATTGTCCAATAAAAAGTCATAAATATGAGATATGTCAAAATTATGACAGCAATTCGACTGAATTATGACTTTTTATCTCATAATTCCGAACTTTTTTCTCATAATTAATTATGAACTAATAAATATCTAATGTCAAAATTATGAAATACTAAACTATAATCATGAGACAAAAAGTCAAAACTGATAGTAAACCATAATGAGCTAAAAAAGGTGAAATTATGACAAAAAGTCAAATAATTTATATCTCAATTGCGACATTTTATCTTATAATTAATTATATACTAATAATTGGCTTTTAATCATGAGACAAAAGGTCGAAACTGATAGTAACACTATAATTATGAGATAATTTCAACTGTTTATGACAAAGAAATCAAATAATTTGTATCTTTTATTTCATAATTAAATTAACTAATAATTGGCTTTAAATTATGAAATAGTAAGATATAATCATGAGACAAGGTCAAAACTGATAGTAAATCATAATTATGAGTTATTAATTGTCCAATAAAAAGTCATAATTATGAGAAAATTATGACAGCAATTCGACTGAATTATGACTTTTGATCCATAATTCTGAACTTTTATCTCATAATTAATTATTAACTAATAAATATCTAATGTCAAAATTATGAAATACTAAACTATAATCATGAGACAAAGTCAAAACTGATCAAATTCATAATTATGAGATGTCAATTATGACAAAAATTTGACTTTGAATTATGAATTTTATCTCATAATTAATTATTAAATAATAAATGACAGTCAAAATTATGAAATGCTAAGCTATAATCATGAGACAAAAGGGCAAAATTGATAGCAGACCACAATTAGGAGATAAAAAGTCAAAATTATGACACAAAAGTTGAAGAATTGATATCTCATAATTTCTGCCTTTTATCTCATAATTAAATTATTAACTAATATTTGACATTCAAAATTATAAATCCTAAGCTATAACCAGGAGACAAAAGGTTGAAATTGATAGCAAGTAATAATTGTGAGATAAAGACAATTACGAGAAATTTTACTTTAAATTATGACTTTGTATCTCATAATTTTGACCTTTTATCCCATAATTGATTTGTAATGTAATTATGAGACAAAAGGTCGAAATTGATAGCAAGTGATAATTATGAGATAAAAAGTCAAAATAATGACAAAAAGTTGAAGAATTTATATCTCATAATTTTGGCCTTTTATCTCATAGTTAAATTATTAACTATTAATGCACTTATTCAAAATACTAAACTATAATCATGCTACAAACGTTCGAAATTGATAGCAATTAATAATTATTACTTGAGATAAAAAGTTTAAATTATGACAGTCACAATTATGAAATACATCAAAATTGTGACAGAAATTCGACTTTAAAGGGGTGGTAAAACATGATTTCACTTTTCTAACTTTAGCTAGTGTGTAATATTGCTGTTTGAGCATAAACAACATCTGCAAAGTTGCAAAGTTACAATGTTCAAAGTTTAAAGCAAAGGGAGATATTTGCTTTTAAAGAAATCAATTTCTAAGGACTACAGCAAACGGCTGATAGGGACTACACACATTCCTCCAGGGTCTCTGACATCACCAGCCCCAATATTTACATTAACCCCTCCTCTGAGAATATTAAATAAGGGGGGCGAGGCCATTTTGTATTGCTGTGGGGAAGAGTTGTTGTGGTATAGTTAGTAGACTGGAGTGTTGTTGCCGCAATGCAGACGAAACTCTGTTATTTTCATCCGAATTGCACGTCCACTTTGTTCAGCCTTCCTAGGGACGGGGGAGTTAGGGATCAATAGTTATCTCGCTCTCTGTGCTGCACATTTCACGGAGGAAAGCTTCAACAATCTTCGCAAGTTCAATGCAGGATTCGCACAACGGCTTGTCCTGAAAGATGGATTTAAATACAGAAGCTGTTTACGGGCCACAACCTGTATGTATGATTTATTTTTTGTCAATGTGTTTTCCTGTAATAGTTAATATTGTTAATTGTACGTTGTAGCAAGATAGTAAACAAATGACAACGCTGTTCGGCTCTGCAAACCAGTTTGTTAAATGCTCATTCATACTTAACGTTATCCGACAAACACCAACGTTACAAACTTCTTTTAAATCTCAACAGCGAACTTGGCATTAGTGTAAATGATTCTTTGATTAGAGCTTTTATGTATTGTTTATCTACAGGCATGCTAAACATGGTTCTGTGTTTGATTCGGCTACTATAGTAAAGCCAATGTTTAGTGTTCGTTTTGGGTTAATAGTTCTTGCAACAGATATTTGTCTATAATCGTTCTAAAAATACAAAAGTGCCATTCAGTAGCGATCACTATAGATCCGCAGTCTTTACTCTTGAGGACTGAACAGGTTATGTTTGATCATCTTCACTAAAATGTTCTGGGTCTGATTCGGGCTCAGATTGGTATGGTTTTATTGACGCCATTGTTTCTAATACTGACCAAAGCACAGCCTCCAGGTAAGGGGCGTGAAGTTTCCGACAAACGTGCACTAGGCGGTTAGCGAATCACAACACACTGGGCCAGCTAACCAATCCGAGCCCATTGCGTATTTTTGAGGGACTGGCTTCATACAACCCGGAAACCATCAGACCGTTTTAACAAGGAGGGACAGAGCAGTGTAGAATAAAGGTCAAATATATGAAAAATAATGCAATTTTTTAAAAACGAAGCATGAACACATGTTACAGTGCACCCCACAAACACAATCAAGCCTTCCAAAGAATGTGTTTTACCAACCCTTTAAACTATGACTTTGTATCTTATTATTTTGACCTTTTAACTCATAATTGATTATTAACTAATAAATGACACTTCAAAATTTAATTTCAAAATTATGAAATATTAAGCTATAATCATGAGACAAAAGGTTGAAATTGATAGGAAATCACAGTTATGAGATAAAAAAAAAATCAAAATTATGACAAAAAGTTGAATTTGTATAATAATTTCAGCGTTTTATCTCAAATTATTAACAAATAATTGACAGTCAAAATGATGAAATACTAAGCTATAATCATGAGGTCTAAACTAATAGTAAATCATAAGTATGAGATAAAGATTGAAATTATGACACCAAGTCATAATTATGATATTTCTGTCAAAATTAGGACAGAAACTCAACTTTGAATTGACCTTGTATCTCAAAATTTCAAACTTTTATCTCATAATTAATTATTAACTAATAACTGGCAGTCAAAATGATGAAATGCTAAGCTATAACCATGAGACAAAAAGTTGAAATTGATAGTAAACAACAATTAAGATAAAAAGTCAATGTTATGACTATTTTATGACAAATTATATCTCAAATAATTATTAACTAATAATTGACAGTCAAAATTTTAAAATGTTAAGCTATAATCATGAGACAAAAGACTGAAATTGATATTAAGTCATAATTATGAGATAAAAAGCCGAAGACTCTACATCTCATGACTTAAAATGTTATCTCATAATTATGACATTATGATTTACTTAAGCATGTTTTTTCCCCTTATATGCCATTCCCTAAGATGCAGACAGTTAAAGCATATATATCCAGGGCTCCAGAGTGCGACTAAATGGTCGCATTTTGCGACTAAAATTTGAGAGTGTGCGACTGAATTTTACATCCAGTCGCACATGTGCGACCAGTAAATTTGCCTGCTGTCATACTGGAGAAATTAAGAAAATACACTTACTAATTATAATTGATAGACGTTATGTCTGGCAAATTATATCTTTGCCAGCCGTTTCTATATGAGAGAAATAGAATATTAAACCATTTGTCCGTGATGCATTTTTGCTATTCGCAATCCAGAAGAGAGAGAAAGCGAGCGCGCTCTGTCACGTGGAGCTGCGAACACAACACCACAGTCAGCTTAATGAGTGACGATGGCCAAGAACTAAACAAAAGTTTAGTCTGCTTAAACTTTAGGGATGTGCTGTGATATTAATCTAATTTTATTTTCGATTTTGGCTTCCAAGAATTATAAAAAGATGGTATGAGGTAAAACTATTCCTATAGCCGTGTTCCGTCGAGCTCATCCTTCCCGTCACAGCCTTGCGCTGTCATTTCTCCTTAAACCTAAACTAAACGTCAGAATCAGTGATTGTTGTAAACTGCAGTCTCTACTGTTGCTAAACTGCGGGATGTGTTTGATAATAAAGAGCTATTAAATGCACAATAATCGGCGCAAGAGACGCTATTTCCAACTTCAAGGCGGCTTATGTGTGTGTGCTGGGAAATGGACCGACTTGCACTTAATATTTTAGGCTTCGTGTGCGCGTCTAAACCATCAAATAAACAACAAATAGCCGGTGTCAAAATGACCGGATTGGAGAGTAGTTATTTTAACAGTTTATATCTTAAATGGGCCTAAATAGTTTGGAGAAATAGGAGAATATGATATTATTAGTTCTACTTTTGATCAGTCTTAAAGGGGCAGCGTCTAATAAACCTGCTGACGATTGAGCCATTAATGCGAATCGAACAAAAGGCAAATAGAAAATATTCACATATCTTGAATTAATAACTTTAGCTTTTATAAGCATTAATCTATCAATTTATACAGTGAAAACTATGCAGTGTTATTTTACATTTCATTACTTTATTAGATTTCTTTGTAGGTTTGTTCTTTACTGTAATATTAATGTTAGCAGACCTTCTGAATGTCTGCACACTGGTCCATTTACAAATAGATGTTTTATATTTTTGTTCAAACTTTGCGGTTTCTTTTGCTTTAGATATTTTACTTTTCAGATTATAAAGCCATGTTAATTATGTTCTTAATTATGTTTTTGTTTTTTTTTAATAAAAAAAAAATATAAAGTATAATAAAAAGAACCGGTAAGAATACTGTTAAAGTACCGGATCGATAAGCAGTATGGGTAAAAGTAGTAATACCAGTAAAACCTTAACGATACCGATTCCTATTAGTAATACAGTGGAAATGAGTAGATTTGGTTAGCATGTTGATTTACGGTGTGCGCCCCTAAAATTTCTGGTTGTGCCCCTAAAATTTTCAGTTGGGGGCCACTGTGCTCCTAGTGAAAAAAGTTAGTCTGGAGCCCTGATATATATGTATATATATATATATATATTTTTTTTTTAAGCAAGCATATATTGTAAACCTAACTGACTGTTTTCATAACGCCATGTACATTTGCTCGGTTCTGCTGCAGTACTCACTGTACATTGCGAGGTTTGGACCAAGACATGTTTCTGGTTTCAGACAAGCCCATTCTAAGACCATTCACCGCCCCAAATACAGCACCTGTACGACAATACATTGTAAGACATGTAAATACAAATAATTTTAAAAATATGAAATAATAATATTTATCAAAAGCAACTTCTGGCATATTTTTCAGTTTATTCTGGTGATTTAATGTGCACAGAAAAAAGGTTTATTACATCAGACAACAAAAAAGGAATCATTTTGGCTAGCGAAGTGTATCTATATGATGGAGAAGAACAGACACACCTGTGATACAGCATCCTCCTATAGTGAAGAAGGCCAGCTCAAAGCGTCCTCTTGTTTTATTGGCTCCAGTGGGTAAAATGAACTCATCTGTATCCTGTGAGCACATGAGAATGACAGCCATCCATTACATCTCATATATTCAAATCAAATAAAGGCAGCTTATGGCCAGATCTCACCTGTAAGAGGTACTTGGGGTCCACGTTAAGGTAAGGAGAGATGGGACTCATGCCTGTCACTGTTCAGAGAAGCAAACTTTAGTAAGTAATATGGATAGTTAGTGATATATATAACAGATATGCCAGACTTACATGGCACTCCAGCGAGCTCTGTCTTTGAATACTGAGGGCCAGATCCAAACAGACCCAAGCCTCCTGGACTTCTGGAGCCTGTGCTAGACGAGCCTGATGGATCCTTGTCCATTTTAAGGTTAAGAGGTTCGTACACCTTTTTACTCAACTAAACATTTAAAGATATGCCTAACTTATAGGACAAGCTTTGAGCAACTATTGTTAGCCAACAAATGTAGTCTGTCCCCTGATGAGCTTTAACTTAGCAGGCAGTAATAAGGTCAGAGAAGGACTCTAGACAGTTACACTTGGCAATCGGTCATTTTTCATCCCCCAAAACACAATTAAACGGTCTAATTATTCAGTATTTTCACCGAACTCATGCGTGCCACAACTACGTGACGCATGTTCAGCCTGACGCTCCACTTGTTTGCCGTAAAGTAAACTGTGGACGTTCATTTAACTACCCCTCACAAACAGTTTTCATGCCTCAAACCCACACGTTAAACATTGTTAGTATGTTATAATGTGAGAAAGCATGGTTGGTGCGGTGATGGGGACAAACTGTGGCTATGAAATGGATACGTGCGAAGCTTTATCGAACCACACCCACGACAGTTTTTGCGACAGGAAACGATTTCTGGCCAGATCAATACACACGGAAAATGAAACTAAAGCGATTGAATTGCCTATTATTCGTGATAGTTAGCAATAAAAATGAAATGCCTTTTCATTCTTAGAGACTCCTAGCATTTAAAAGGCATACAGAGGAAACTAAATATAGTTGTACATCTTTGAGAAGTGTAACGATACATTTTAATTTCCATTGGACAAAAACAAACAGAAAACGTAGACGTATGCGTGCATTTTACAGTTATTCATTATTGAGGAAGAAGAATAACATTTGACACATAATGTAATACAAATAATGTATGCTTTGTATAACTTTTATTATTATTCTGTATACATTATATATATATATATATATATATATATATATATATATATATATATATATATATATATATATATATATATATATATATATATATATATAGTTGTGCCATAGTTGTGTATATGAACCGCTTGCAGAATCTGTGAAAATGTGAATAATTTTAACAAAATAAGAGAGATCCTACTAAATTATTTTGTACTGTCCTAAATAAAATATTTTACATAAAATATGTTTACATATAATCCATGTTTGAAACTTGTTTTAATAGTTGTGTTTGATGGATCTCAAAATCATACAGTCCCGGCTGGAAAGGGTTCAAATATACAAAATATGCTGGGAAATTGAAGAGTTTGCTGGACCTGAAGGATTTTTCTGATGAAAACTGGGCAGTTTAACTGCTGAGGACAAACAAGAGACTCAAGAACAACCATCACAAAACACACACACAGCCATGGATCATCCAGAGAACCACACGCAGTATTGAGAATCAAGGGTTCATAAACTTTTAAACTGGGTTATTTGAATAAATTCTGCTATTTTTTATCTTGTGGATTATATGTAAACATATATTTTATGTAAAATATCTTATTCAAGACAGCACTACATAAAAAATAACATTTTGTATGATCTCTCTTATTTAGTTAAAATTATTAACATTTTCACAGATTCTGCAAGGAGTTCACATAACCGGTTATATTTTGGAAAAACATTCATGATATATTTGGAGATTCTCTTAGTATTAGGTTAAATCATATAATCAAAATTAATGTTCATAAATTATATTTATTGTCATGAGCTTGTTATTAAAAAAAATAGACAAAAAAAGTTGAATTTATAAAAATATAATACTCAGTGTCTTTCCCTGGATGATACATGTGTGTGTGTGTGTGTGTGTGTGTGTGTGTGTGTGTGTGTGTGTGTGTGTGTATGTGTGTGTGTGTGTGTGTGTGTGTGTGTGTGTGTGTGTGTGTGTGTGTGTGTGTGTGTGTGTGTGTGTGTGTGTTTTGTGATGGTTGTTCTTGAGTATCTTGTTTGTCCTGAGCAGTTAAACTGCCCAAACTTCTTCAGTTTTCCAGCATCAAAATTATTATTTTAATTTTTTTCTGTTACTAGGGATATACTTTTTTAATCCGTAATTTGAGTCATTTCCAGGCAGTCCCTTTTAATTATTTTGAGTAGGCCTATATCACATTTCCAGAAAATATTTTGTATTCAAACAGTGTTTATTCTGTTCATGTGAACAGTGGAATGCGGAAGTCGATCCATGTGTTTTATACATCACCGGTGACGCGCCGACGAGGCTCCGGGGGGAAAATGACATCCGTGACGTCACCGGGCGATGATCTGACAGAGGTGCGGCAGAACCGAACCGATTCCCAACGCGACGACCAAACTACACATTCTGTGGTAATTACTTTAAAATACACTTCAGACCGACTTGGCGGATTGCAAATGTGTGACCATCGGATGCTCGCGGGTAATCGATCACAATGAGCGCAGTCGGGGACAGGAAGACGCGCTGTGATGATATTACACTGACTTTAAACACAACCGATCGTGCAGTCGGTACACCGGCCATATGGCCCTTGATCAGAACAACACCTTTGGCTCTTTCTCAAGCGCATTCGGTTGTTTTTGCTCCAAGTGAAGCATCCGATGCTTAACCGATCAAAAGGTGTTTTAAACACCGAATGGCCTCACGGATTGTGTTTTCTGTCATGCATAGCTCGAATTGATCAGTGATTATAATACATATATTCGTGCAACCGAGTTATTTCAGAGTTATTTGGCTGTAGTACAGAAAGTACAGCTTGTACACATCGTATTCAATTTCAATGTGTGTGTGTGTGTGTGTGTGTGTGTGTGTGTGTGTGTGTGTGTGGGCCTCGGTGTGAGATATACGCGTAGATCTGTCTGTTATGCTGAATATATGTATAATAATATGTATAATTTTATGGCGGGTGATTGTAATGTGTGTAAGTACAGTAAGGCTTCGGCGAACGCCTCTTCCGTGCCATTACCACAAGGTCAGAGTAATTCATGGCACAGTTATTGTCTATATTTTAGTATTGAGAGCGTAAAACGTTCTTGACGTGATCGATTTGAACACAAGCTATATTAAATGCTCTTAAAATAAGAAAAATACAGTTGGACACTCGGTTGCAGCCCCATTTAATCCTTTCCCACAATGCACTGTGTCGTTGCTCTCTCACACACACACACACACACACACAGTCGTGTTTCCTGTTTACCGTTGTAACGCTTTTGTTTGCTTGCTTTTCCCTTTTTGTCGCGGGTTTAAGTACTTGGGTTTGCATGTCTTTTGCCACGATTGATCACAGAAGGTGAGTTTATAAATAAACAACTCTGACGTAAACAGGCGAAAATGCGAGATCGCCGAGACTTCGCGGATGAGGAAATACCCCGGCGCGAAGCTCCGCTTTCATTTCACAGACCATCGACATATTAACGCGCTCCGCGGATTTGACAGAGTTCGCACGAGTCGCAGAACGAATCGGCAGGACGTTCCCTGAACATCAGAGCCGCTAAATGTCTGAATGATTCCTCTGAACGTTATTGAAATATCAGAGTGATTCTTCTGAACAGCCTCTAAATGTCAGAATGATTCCTCTGAACGTTATTGAAATATCAGAATGATTCCTCTGAACATTATTTTAAATATCACAATGATTCTTTAGAGTGTTCTGTAAATGTCAGAATGATTCTTCTGAACAGCCTCTAAATGTCAGAATGATTCCTCTGAACGTTATTGAAATATCAGAATGATTCTTCTGAACATTATTTTAAATATCAAATTGATTCTTTAGAGTGTTCTGTAAATATCAGTGATTCTTCTGAACAGCCTCCAAATGTCAGAATGATTCCTCTGAACGTTATTGAAATATCAGAATGATTTTTCTGAACATTATTTTTAAATTTCAAATTGATTCTTTAGAGTGTTCTGTAAATGTCAGAATGATTCTTCTGAACAGCCTCAAAATGTCAGAATGATTCCTCTGAACGTTATTGAAATATCAGAATGATTCTTCTGAACATTATTTTAAATATCACAATGATTCTTTAGAGTGTTCTGTAAATGTCAGAATGATTCTTCTGAACAGCCTCTAAATGTCAGAATGATTCCTCTGAACGTTATTGAAATATCAGAATGATTCTTCTGAACATTATTTTAAATATCAAATTGATTCTTTAGAGTGTTCTGTAAATATCAGTGATTCTTCTGAACAGCCTCCAAATGTCAGAATGATTCCTCTGAACGTTATTGAAATATCAGAATGATTCTTCTGAACATTATTTTAAATATCAAATTGATTCTTTAGAGTGTTCTGTAAATGTCAGAATGATTCTTCTGAACAGCCTCCAAATGTCAGAATGATTCCTCTGAACGTTATTGAAATGTCAGAATGATTCTTTAGTGTTCTGTAAATATCAGAGTGATTCTTCTGAACAGCCTCCAAATAATTCTGACTGAATTCTGAATTCTGATTCTTCAGTACGTTCTCGTTTGGGTCTCTTACATTTGGAATAGTCTGCTTGGCTGTTGTAAACAGTGCAGATACTGTAGTCATGCATAAAACCTTAAAAAACACCATAAGAGGAAGTCAAATATCTTGCGTCTCCATGTGCAGCCTGTACTGTTTTCTTTCATGAATTTTCAGTGTAAAAGTTGCTGTTTGTATTTAAATAAGCAAATGCTTAAGAGTCTGTGATTGGATCATTATTGCAGTGATTATTATGTTTTTGCATGTTATATGTGTGGCAACCGTTCTTCTAACCCTAATTGATAGAGTGTGTAGTTTTTAATCTCTTGAACAACCGTGTTGGAAGACGCATCATGGCCATATTCCAGGATGACAATGTCCAGATTCATCAGCTCAAACTGTGAAGAAATGGTTGGGAGGGAGAATGAAGAATCATTTCCACACATGAGTGCAGACCTTCAATTCATTCTTCATTGTCAATACAAGGTCTTCTTGACCTAAAACGAACGCACCTCTTGATGGAAATAACATCACAGCATTTATTTCCATGTAGAGGTGCATACATTTTTGGTCAAGATCTTGTGTTGACAATGAAGGCTTTCAGTGAATTTAAAGGATTAGTTCACTTCAGAATTACGATTTCCTGAAGATTTACTCGCCCCCATGTCATCCCAGATGTTTATGTCTTTTTTTTTTTCTCAATCGAAAATAATTTAACGTTTTTGAGGAAAACATTCCAGGATTTTTCTCCATGTAGTGGACTTCAATGGGAACCAACAGGTCCAAATTGCAGTTCCAATGCAGCTTCAAAGGGCTCTATACGATCCCAGCCAAGGAATAAGGGTCTTATCTAGCGAAACGATTAAAAATCGATATACTTTTTATCCACAAATGCTCGTCTTGCAGTAGCTCTGCGATGCACCACACAATCACGTTGGGAAAAGATCACACATGACGTAGACGGAAGGGCGAAAAACTCTCTAATTTTCTCCTCCAACTTAAAAATCTTCTGACATTGTTGTTTTACCTTTTTTTGACGTTCGCTTTGTAAACACCGGGTCGGTACTTCCGCCTACGTCATTACATAATGCGTAAAACTGCAATTTGGACCTTCAACCCATTGGTTTCCCTTTGAAGTCCACTATATGGAGAAAAATCCTGGAATGTTTTCCTCAAAAACCTTTTTTTCCGACTGAAGAAAGAAATACATAAACATCCTGGATGCCTTGTGGGTGAGTAAATTATCAGGAAATTGTAATTCTGAAGTGAGCTGATTCCTTTAAATTTATTGAAACTCTTCATTGCCAACACAAGATCTTGACCAAAAATGTATGCATCTCTACATGGAATTAAATGCTGTGATGTTATTTCCATCAAGAGGTGCGTTCGTTTTTGGTCAAGACCTTTTATTGACAATGAAGAATGAATTGAAGGTCTGCACTCATGTGTGGAAATGAATCTTCATTCTCCCTCCCAACCATTCCTTCACAGTTTGAGCTGATGAATCTTGACATTGCTATCCTGGAATATGGCCATGATGCATCTTCCAACATGGTTGTTTAAAGGTCCCATGGCATGAAATTTTCATTTTATGAGGTTTTTCAACATTAATATGAGTTCCCCTAGCCTGAATATTGTCCCCAAGTGCATAGAAATGTTGATCGGTGTAAACCTGAGTTCTGGCTGTCTTTCTCTGCCTTTGAGAAAATGACAGGCCAGACGAGCTGATCCTGAAGTCTCCTGGTTTGACGTCCAAGCAGGAACGGTTTCCTCCCTTTCCTCCACCCAGAGAATCTGGCACGCCCATGCAAACGCTCGTGAGATCATGTGTTGTCAACGAGTGAATGCTGGCAGTTTCTCAGTGTTTGGATGTACAAATGAAAACAGAAGTCTTTTTTCAGTTCCTTCTGATCTGTGATCAGTGATTTCTGATGTGTAGCTAATTATTTATTATTCGTGCACACAATGCGGCTTCTCTCTCTCCAGACAGAACGGTGTTTTCGTGTTTTCTATCTTGTGAGTCAGTGTTTTTGTACGTCCTCGTCGCGTCTATCGGTTCTAAAATGTGCATACAGTCATGAGTTTCTGCTCAACATCAGCCTCACACACGCCGAAGCTCGGGCTGCACTGGCCGGTGGCCTTCAGTACTGCATCTGGCCCACAGCGGAGGCACCAAACGCGGCGTGAGATTAAGCAGAAGGGGGGTAAGCGTGAGCATATTCGGGCTAGCCAGCCTAGCCCCACAATAAACTGGATTACATTCGATTACTGCTGTTGTGTCTTTGTTTGCGCTGTGTACTCAACGCGCGTCACTGACGCTTTTATTTTATTTTAAAAAATAATGCTATTATCAACACTTACTTTTAACTCGTTCATCTCGACAGCTGTAATGGTACTTTGCATGTGTTACAAAGTTGGTAATAATGATGAAGACGGACTCGGCGTGACTGGGACTCGTGTTTATTCAGAACTCTCAGATACAAACACAATAAACTCGCGCTGACAGACAGCGCTCTCATAACTCAGTAGTTACTATAAATAACTTTGTTAGCAATCGCTGAGCTCCGTCTCTGGTACATTAGTGATGTCCGGTTCGCGAACGATCTTTCTTTTGAACCAGTTCTTTTTAGTGAACCGAATCAGTTCACCAAATCGGACTGAATCGTTCTAAACGGTTCGCGTCTCCAGTCAGCGCTGATCCATAATTTACTAAAGTTACTAACTTTCTGACATGAGTGACAGTCCCTCCGACTAGAAATAGACTAATAACCTGAAGTATATGCTGTAACTACAACAGTTCAGACATGCTGAGAACTGATGTGAAGTGAACTCAGGTCCATCCGTCTCTGGCAGCAGCTCGTGCCTGCTCGTGCCTCGTTAAACCACGCCCCCTCCGCTCATTTAAAATGCAAAGATGTCAGCCAATCACAACAGTGGGCGTTTTTACTGAAGTCTCACAGCAGACACGCCTCTTGAAGCAGGGCATTCAGCCACAGGGCAAACAGCAGTATAGAAAAAATGCCTTTTATTTCTAAATTATGACATTTTATGATGTAAAAGTCATACTAACAATATAAGTACACCTCAGGAAACATAAAATAATAGAAAAATGCCATGCCATGGGACCTTTAAGAGATGAAAAACTACACACTCCATCAATTAGGGTTAGAAGAACTGTTGCCAAACATATAACATGCAGAAACATAATAATCACTGCAAAAATGATCCAATAATAGACTCTTAAAGGGATAGTTCACCCCAAAATGAAAATTAGCCCATGATTTACTAACCCTCAAGCCATCCTAGCTGTATATGACCTTCATTCAGACAAATGCAATCAGAGTTATATTAAAAGTTTTCCAAGCTTTATAATAGGAGTAAATGGCAGCCCTTCTGAAGTGAATCGGTGGGTATTTGTAAGAAAAATATCCATATTTAAAACGTTATAAAGTGAAATATCTAGCTTAACGGTTACACGTTGCACTTTCTTCGAAATACAGAAGGCGGTCTGGCGGAAGCAAGTTAATTGACTTTATAAAGTTTTAAATATGGATATTTTTCCAACACAAACGCATTGATTCACTTCAGAAGGCCTTTATTAACCCTCAGAACTGTGTGGATATCGTTTATAATGGAGGGATGCACTTTATTGGGCTTCAAATGTTGGGCTGTCATTTAATCAAAGATTAGCCAAGACATTTTAATATAACTCTGATTGTATTGGTCAGAAAAAAGAGAGTCATATACAGCTAGGATGACTTGAGGGTGAGTAAATAATGGGCTAATTTTCACTTTAGGGTGAACAATCCCTTTAAGCATTTGCTTATTTAAATAAAAACATTGACTTTTTTTTTTTGGCCGGGCAGTGTACATGTTGCAATGTTATCCCATGACCATAAACACACTATTTTACTCAATATCAACTCAAAATGAACTACTACAGAAATGGTTTGTTATACATTGACAAAGCTGTTGGGATCATAATCTGTTAGGCTGACTAATTATCAGCCAATAATCTTAAAAATATATAAATATATGTATGTTATTATTGCTTGTACTGTTTAATCAAACTGGAATATTTGTTTGTTTTTGTTTCCTACTAGGATTTGCTGAGGTGTAAATTAAGCCTGGAATAGGCACTGCTCCCCAGGGAGAAAGCGACAGAAGGGCCGTGAAATTCAGCCCTAATGGAAGAGATAGAAACAGAGCTGACCTGCTCCGAGCAGGAAGCTTTAGGAGCAGACTTCATCACGGTCGAGCTTGACACACAGCCCATCGAATATGTGGTCAAGTGGGCCGAGGTGGGCTCCAAATTCACCATAGCCTGTGTTAAAAAGGATTTGGACGAGGCGACTTGCTTCACCTCGGATCAGATAGTGAAAGTGGAACCGGATGAGACGTTCTTTGTCCCTTACGAGTCGGTGTACCCAGAATGCGAGGAAGTCGATCCGAGTTTGATCCCGACGCACGAGGAGGAGGTGGGAAGTGAATCGGACTCGGACGACAACGAGCCGGGGAATAGCCAGCTGTGCGAAGACGAGGACGTTTCGGATATTTCCTGGGAGAAGGAGGCGTCTCAGACTAGAACCTATAAGTGCCACTTCTGTGGCAAGATCTACAGCCATTCCTCCAGTCTTGCTCGCCATCTGCACGTACACTCGGATAGATCGTCCCTCGCTTCCTCGAAAGGGTTCAGCAAGTTAGGCGACAACAAAAAGTCTCTCCAGTGCAATCTCTGCGGGGTGCGGTGCAACGGCAAGCGGCTTTTGGCGATACACAAGAAATGCCACAAAACCAAGAGACTGCACACGTGCAACACCTGTGGCAAAACGTTCAATCACAGCTCCAGTCTGTCGCGGCATCGCTTGATCCACAAAAAAGGTTTGGATAAAAGTGTCCGGCCCTTGTACCCCGCTCCAACCCCGGCGCCCATCATGACCCAGCACAGTTTCCCATCCGGCCACGGGACGAATAAAAGAATGGCCGTCCCCTCGGGCGAGCGAGAGAAGCAGTACCAGTGCGCGCAGTGCGACCGGGTCTTCAGCCACTCGGCCGGCCTCTCCAAGCACCAGGTGGCTCACGTGCGACAGCTGCTCAACTCGTACACGCACGGTAAAGACACACTCGACAAGTCCTCGGACCTGAAGATCCGCCTGAAGCTGTGCTCCCGCGACAAGCCCAACTATTACACCCTCTGCAAGAAGAACAGGCACAATAAAGGGGGCAAGAAGAGGTTGTGCCTGCCCAACGAGGAGCGGCCGTACCCCTGTCGCATGTGCGACAAGCGCTTCAGCCACACCACCAGCCTGTCCCGGCACGAGCACACGCACGCCAGCGACAAGTGCTACACCTGCAACGTCTGCAAGAAGACCTTCATCCGGCTGTCCAACCTCAAGCAGCACCAGCAAACGCACGCCTCGGGCAAGCTCTACGAATGCCAGCAGTGTGGGAAAACTTTCGTTCACTCCTCCAGCTTCTCGCGCCACAAGAAGGTCCATGCGGCGATGAACGCGACACTGGAAGACATTAAGTGCGAGGAGGAGCTGGTCATCGACGAGGTGGCCCCGCTGGAATACGAGTCCGACTGAGAACTGTCCTGGCGACGGGGGAGAAATTGTTGTTGTGTTTTTGCTGTTTTTTGTTGACCCCCCTCATTCTTATTTTACGCCATCCCTGGCCGTGTGGCTTCTTTCTAATAGTCTTGTAATTATAACAGCCCTTCTCGGCCACATTATAGGGCAGGGGTCTCCAAACTCGGTCCTGGAGGGCCGCTGTCCTGCAGAGTTTAGCGCCAACCCCAATTAAACACACCTGAACCAGCTAATCAGTGTCTTACAAGGCCCCAGTTAGGCACCGATTAGCTGGTTCAGGTGTGTTTAATTGGGGTTGGAGCTAAACTCTGCAGGACAGCGGCCCTCCAGGACCGATTTTGGTTATAGGGGATAAAGTAGCAATCTCAAGTTTTTGTTTCGGTTGACATTCCCTTTTGTTTTGTTCATTCAGTTTACTGGGAAGGTAATTCAAGGCAAATTGCGTTGGTCGTTAACGTCCCCTCGTTTTTAGGCGTCCGCGAGAAAAACGACAGAGAAAAGGCGATGGCATTGGCAATGCAGGTGTTATTTATTTTTTCGAGCTTGCACTAAACCGGTGAACTCAAAAGTACTTATCGAGGTGTGGGTTGGAGTAGAGGGGAAGGGAAGTTTGGTATGCAAGACGTATACTTGAACGTCGTTCGGTTTGAATCAATGATGTCCCCTGTAGTTATATTTATGCGACCTAATTTCTTAGACCAACAAATTGAAGGTTTTTCCTCACTTGAAGTCTGGACACACAAGAACGGGTTTTGCTGTTTGGTTTTATGGGATGTTATATAAAACAAGTGTATACAGTTTCATTAAAAACTGCTGGATGAGTGTTTTGGAGTGATTCGATTGTTCTAGCCCAGACGGCAACATCTGGAATCCACACGATGTGGCCCGGATCTAGACCCGACACCGTGTTGCCGTCTGGGAAGCTTGACTAGTTTCCTCAACATGTTGTCTGTGGTACTTATTTCCTCTCGGATTTGTCAAAATATGAAATCCATCGTGTCCATGGAGGGTATTTATAATGAGACGTGCTTATTGGACATGTACAGATGCACTTAAAATATTGTTCATATTTGTGTGCGCTTCATGAATATGAGAAAAGAATATACTCGCAAAGTGTGCGCTTTTTACTTCTGCTGTATATGTGTAAAAAGTTGCAGTTGCAAAAAAGAAGTTCTATCTGAATTATTTTTCTGTATCTTCATAAGTTATGGAATAGCCAAGGGATTTCATATTTTAACAAGCATTGCACTATTGTATTTATGGACAGAAGCACTACATATTTAGGAAATTGGGAAACGCGACTTTGGATCTCCCGGTTCAAAACCTCAAATGAACGAGGCACGGAAATATCTTCCACGCGTTTTGAAAAATCGATCAAGTGCCCTCAGCTACTTTGTGCAAGACCAAAGCTGTTCAATGCACCACAGAAGACGTGCGGTTCATCTGGATTTGCGCTCACCATTTACCGTCTGAATATAGTTACTAACACACATTTATGGTGACTTTGAGAAGAGTTGAGATGCACGTATGAAGCACAGATGACACTGTTGCACCCAAGAATGATGTTGTCAAAAAAGAAACCGCTTTGGTACTCTCTATAGTTGTTGGTTGTTTTAATATATTTCCTTCGTTCTTGCCATCGTTTTCAATTCTTTCCAATAATATAAGGTTTATCCGCTCTCCTGTCCACCCTCCTCATGGTTTGATTTATGTTTGTCATTTTCTTTGTTTTCAATTGCTGTAGCTATTCATCTCTCGATGCAGCAGACCTACATCTTAGATAAAGATGTATGTTTTTGTATTGTGTTTGCCATTAGATTACAGTTTAAGAGTTCTGTCTTGCATTTTTGTAATAAATAATTGGTTCATGAATCAGTGGTGAATCTGTGTATGGTTCAGTAATGAAGTCCACATATAAGAGACTAGTCCAGTTTGAATAGCCAGTTTACTTGACTTAAGGCATTCCACACGTAATGTGCCCTTCTCATCGTCTCAATAACTGAGACCAGGGGCCGGTTGCATAAACCGCTAACACTAGAAAGTCATATAATCAATAAGTTGTGGCAACATATGTTCTTACATTGCTTTGACTCATAAAAAAAGATGAAAATTGCTTAACATGTTTTGATCGTTATACAAGATTCAACAATTTTTTTTAAGTAATTTTAATGTAATTGAAGTTGAAACAACTTAAACATCCAAGTTGATTGTACTTAACTCCTTAAAGGGTTAGTTCACCCAAAAATGAAAATTAGCCCATGATTTACTCACCCTCAAGTCCTCCTAGGTGTACATGACTCTCTTCTTTCAGACGAATAAAATTGGAGTTATATTAAAATAGTCCTGGCTCTTCCAAGCTTTATAATGGCAGTGACTGTTGCTCTGTTTTTGGAGTCCATAAAAGTGCATCTATCCATCATATAACTGCTCAACACGGCTCCGGGGGTTAATAAAAGCCTTTTGAAGCAAATTGATGTTTGTGTAAGAAAAATATCCATATTTAAAATCGCAGATTGACTTCCGTGGAAAAAGTGTTGAAAGTGCCATTTTGAACTGCAGAGGCACTTTTTCCACGGAAGGTGATCGGCCGGAACTTTATAAAGTTTTAAATATTGATATTTTTCTTACGCAAACGCATCGATTCGCTTCAGAAGGCCGTGTGGAGCAGTTATATGATGGATGGATGCATTTTTTATCGACTTCAAAAACAGAGCAACAATCACTGCCATTATAAAGCGTGGAAGCTTAAAATATAGCTCATATTTTAATATACTCCTTTTCTGAAAGAATAATGTCATGTACACCTAGGATGACTTGAGGGTGAGTAAATCATGGGCTAATTTTCATTTTTGGGTGAACTATCCCTTTAAGAGTCTTTTTGAGAATGTGCGTGAAAATGCACTATCCAAACCTAAATGGTTGTAATTCAAGAATGCTTTGGAGCTAAGCTTGGTCTTGTTTTAAAGACTCTCAGCAGATTATTGCACTTCAAAAAATGAAAGTATGAAAAAGATATGGAAGTTTAAATGTACTGTAAATCAAATGTACTGTACTAAATATTTTTTATTTTATATAAAATATATATTTTACAAAATATTTTTTACTCTAAAACTACCATAAAATCAAAGCCAAATGTCTAACTAAGTTGTGTTCCAAATTTGAAGTTGATATCACAAAAATTGAAGTTCCCATGAGATTTTGTCTAGGGCGTAGTACCAAAAACAACCAAACACATTCCATAGAACTATTTTATTGCATTCTCTGCTGTAACAAATTAATACATTTCTGTCCAAATATCACTTCTATCACAAAATATGGGACCTTGAGACTCAGACCTTTCCGACGATATGTGTTTTGTCAAATTTGAAAAGCTTTTGATTAAATTATGAAACATGATGATGCCCAATAGGGGAGGAGCCTGCTAAAAGAATTTAGAGTACCATTTGAAATGGCCAATCAAATAAAGTAGGCGGGGTTTATGTCCTCTTTTGTCTTGTGCACAATCTTCACACAGACAAAAGCGTCATTCTATCGCTTAATGCCGTTTCAGATACTCTATTCTTTTCGGTGAAATCACAAAACAAAATGCACACAAAGTGTCCTGCTCTTAATATACAACCATTGAACATGTTTGATTTTAATGAAGGAAAAAAACCTACATGAGGGTGGATTAGGACCCGGAACCTTTGACATGGTTTACAAAAATGCTACCACCAGACCACTAGGAAAGTCAAATATGAATAGCAAATCTATGTTTTTATTCACGCATGGGAAGAATCTATGGACTAATAATATATTTGATGCAAATTAATGCAAATATTTGTAAATAGTCCCAAAAGGATTTTTTCCCAACTAGAATTAGACCTAGCATTTCGTTCACTGTTCTGTTTCTTTATGCTTTATATATATATATATAAAAAAAAGGTACTCCCCAGTGTTCAAGACATGGTACGGCCTTGATTTTAGAGGATAAAAAAAATATATATAGCCTATTATACTTTTTATTTAGAGGATATTATTATTTTATATTTTTTATGTACAAATACTAGAATATATGTTTTATTATGAACCTTTAGCATGAAAACCAACGTTTCAATGATTAAAAGTACGTGCATCGACTTTTTGTGACAAAGGCCAGAACTCCTGTTATGATGCAGATTTTTTTGTAGGTGCACTCTTGTCATTAATTCATCTATTACTGTTCCTACATAATTTGTAACAAAAAACAGTGGTCAAATATATATTTGGGAGTCTTAGACCTTTCCAACGATATACACTTTGTCATTGTTAGATTAGGATTTAACTGTAATAAGTGAAGTAAACTGACAGATGACTACCTTGTACACTGTAAAAAAAAAAAAAAACCTGCCTTGAATTTTTAAGACTGTTCATAACTTGTTTACATAAAAAACATATATTGGCTTAATTTGATACACAAAAGTCTGAAAAGACTGGTTACCCCTTTGCTAACTGCTAGTTGGTCAGACTAGTTCTTAACACCCCAGGATGTGTTGGTTAAAACAAGTCCTTGGTGAAAATGTTTTGTCCTGTAGTTCTGTCATCAGCCAAAAGATGTCAGCACAGGACTATTGAGAAAAGGTAGCATATGCACACAAAAGAACTCTTCAGCAAATATTGAATGACGTGTTCCTACAAGAAATAAAACCACACAAAAAAGGAATTTTAATTACTAAACCTAAAAATTTTCAATGTTGACTCCTATGACAATGGTACAACCGTATGTCCCATTTCATGGGTGCCAAAATGTCATTTTAAAATTAGTGCTATAGCTATAGAAATGAGTTATTTCAGTGGTCCACTTTAGACATTCTACTAACTGTAAGTAACGTTGCATCTAAATGTAGACTAACTCTCGTTCGGGTAGGTGTTAGAGTTCGGATTAGTAGAAAAAAGTTTACATAGTTGCAAGGTTACTAGCCAATAGACTGTCTGCTAGTTAGTGAGCATAAACATAATTAAGCAAAATCTACTAATGTTTACAGTCTACCAATACTCTAATGATTGGTTGTTGACATGTAGTTGTAACGTTACTTATAGTTAGTCAAATGTCTAAGGTGGACTGTCGAAATAAAGTATAACCTCCACTTATAAAATATAGCCTCCACTTATATCATATGGAGTATGGAGGCCCACATATGGTGCCATGCACCTAATAAGGATTTCTTACAAAATAACAAAACAGACAAATAAATAAATGCAAATAAAGGTTATTGCTTTTACTTATTCTATACGCAAAGCTTTATATAAATATTATATCAAACAATGGCATTAAGTGAATAATAACTTGATTCAAGTCATCAAGCAATTATGCAATACAAAATAACAAAAGACAAGAAATTAGTACAATTATTAGGGCTGTCAAAAGATTAATCGCAATTAATCACTTCCAAAATAAAAGTTTGTGTTTACATAATATATGTGTGTATACTCTGTTAATTATAATTTATATTTAAATACACACACAAGCATGTATATATTTAAGAGAAAAATATTATTTTTATATATAAAACATTTATATTTATATATATTATAGATTATATAAATGTATATGCAGTATATACATGTAAATATTTCTTAAATATATACATGAATGTGAGTGTATTTATATATAAATAATATAATATGAATATATTATAAATTATATATATATAATATAAATTTTTAATTTTTTTTATTTATTTTTTTATATAATTTTCAATGGCAAAAATAGACCATAATTATTGCATAAATATTAAAAAATACCATCAAATCATCTCAAAATACAAAATTAAAAAGAAAAAATATTATTGAAGAAAAATAAATTGCATTGGTTTTACTGGGATGGAGGAAGTTTAATTTTTAGGTCTCTTATGACTGGGAAGACAACCAATGCAACCCCTAAACGAAGAGCACCATCACAGGGTAAAATTGTTCTCGGAGCAGCCTCAACTCTGACTGGTTCTGTTCACTAGCTGGGGTGATTGTGATTTTATTGGGTCTCTGCTGAAATAGCCTAATAACCATCGGACTAAACCATTTTTAGGGAGGGGAGAGAGAGGAAATTTGGAAAACTTCTTTAACTACATTGCATGGTTTTGAAGTTTTCATTTAACTCTCAGGCATACAAATGTATTATAATGATTCATATGAGTATCTTGTTTGTTCAGCACATCCCACAGATGCTCGATTGGATTGAGATCTGGGGAATTTGGAGGCCAAGTCAACACCTCAAACTCATTGTTGTGCTCCTCAAATCACTCCTGAATTTTTGCTTTGTGGCAGGGTGCTAGCCTAGAAATCTAGCGGCAGCAAATCTAATTTGCAGGCAGGGTCATCTACAATCTCTCCGTTGGCTTGCGAGCTGGAAAAACCAAACTCTGGTCAGGCCAATCACATCGTGTATGGAGTCGGCGGGCGGGATTAACATAATGACGGCAGACTTGCGGCGGCTCCGTGTGCTACTCGTAAACAAAGAACCTGGCGAACAGCGGTCTTTCGAAACGGCTTTGGCCGCGACTGGAAGACTTGGAGTAAAGCTTTTCGCTGTTCGGAGTTTTGCAGACTGGATTGTTTGATCTATTTTTGATCGATCAACTAGCTCTGCTTCACCTTCTTCGTTGCTCTGGTTGGTTGTAGCGCTATCCTATTGCGTGCAGAGGGAATTTGACAGACAACCGTTTATCCCGCCCCTCGGATTGAGCCCTGCCAATGGTGAGTTCCCAGACCCAACATCTTGATGTGTGTCTGGCTTGTCAGGCTAGCAGGGCACATTATCTGCTGAAAGAGGCCACAGCCACCAGGGAAAACCGTTTCCATGAAAGGGTGTACATGTCTGTTTGTCAAATTTGGCCCTTGTCAAACTCGCTCAAATCCTTATGCATACCCATTTGTCCTGCTACTAACACATAGACTTTGAGGACAAAATGTGCACTTGCTGCCTAATATATCCCACTTACTAACAGGTGCCGTGATGAAGAGATAATCAGTGTTATTCACTTCACCTGTTAGTGGTCATAATGTTATGCCTGATCAGTGTATTAACTGTACTGAGACCTTTGGATTCAGTGGCACCTCCTGTTGGTAGATGCTGCAATAACAAATCTGCATAATGCTGAAAAAACATCTTTCTATACTGACATACAGTCGTGTGAAAATTTTCCATATCAGGACATAATAGAAAATATTGGCAGGTCAATTTGGAAAATAAAACCTCAGATGAACAACAACACATGGCGATCACAGCGTGTCATTATTTATTTAACAAAAACTAGGCCAAAATGAAAAAAAAAAATGGGGTGACAAACTATGGAAACCCTTACTGTTAACATAGGAATTGAGAGAGTAAGTTGCAGTCAGGCGCTGCCACTCAAATGCCTTTGATGAATTGATCATCAGCAAGAGCGATCACCTCTGTAAAAGATGACGTTTTGGCAGTTTGCTGGTCTGGAGCCTTCAGGTGTGTGTGTGTTAACACAATGCTAGGAGGAAAAACATCAGCAATGACCTTAGAGAAGCAATTGTTGCTGCCATCAATCTGAGAAGGGTAATATGGCCATTTCTATTCTACAGTGAGGAAGACTATTCACAAGGGGAAAACATTTAAGACAGTTGTCAAGCTTCCCTTGAGTAGACGTCCCAGCAAATTCACCCCGTGATCAGACAACCCAAGAACTACACCTCAGACTCTACAGGCCTCAGTTAACATGTTCATGACAGAAAAAGACTGAACACATATAGCATGAAAAATACACTCTCGGAAAAAAATGTACCTTTTGGGGTACAACGGCTTGTCACAGAGGCAGTACTCTTAAAATGACATCTTTCTACCTTTTTTTTTTTTACCCTTTAAAGGTGCATATTAGTAGCAATATGTACCTTAAGGTACTATGAACCTTTTAGGGGTGAAAAAAGGTACAAAAATGTCCTTTTAAGGCCCTAGTGACAAACTGTTGTACCTCTAAAGGTACAGTTTTAGCTATTTTTTTCCCTCTGCGAGCTCTAAAATGTTTCCATTTGTATACATTTTCATATTTTTATTTAACCTTTGTCAGTTTTTGTTTTTTTTATTCAATGTTCCCCTTGACTGTAGTTGTAACTCTTAAAAAAAGTCCTTTATACTTCAGTCTTATTGTAACGCTGGGTTGCTGCAGATGAGAAAGCAGGATCCAAGTGCAGTTCTACATTTATTAAATAAACTCAAGTACAAAATCATAGGGGACAAAAACAAGGTACAGGAACAGAACAACCAACATAACGCAAAGATAAGAACTGACCAAGAACAAGACTGAACACAGGGTTTAAATACACAGGCAAACAGATCATGGAAACGAGACACAGCTGACAAGACTAATAAGACACACCTGAACTGAAACTCAAATCAACATGAAAACTACAAAATAAAGCACAGGAAACACTTCAACTTAAAAGTCCAAGGACAGACAGGGAGCACATGTGACAGAGCCCCCCCCCCTTTAAGGAGCGGATTCCAGACGCTCCACAACAAAACAAAACAAAAAAGTCCAGGAGGGAGGTGGATCGGAGGCGGATCCGGGGGCAGGATGGAGGGCTAGGCCCGTGGAGTGGAACAGGACAAGGACCCTGGCATGGCCTAGATGGGCCTGGGAGCGTGGGCGGACCCGGGCAGTGGAGCGAGGGCGGACCTGGGAGTTCCGGAAGCCATGGAGGCGCAGGCCGTTCAGGGGACCACAGAGGTGCTGGAAGCTCAGGGGGCCACGGAGGCTCAGGGAGTTCATTAGACACAGTCCACTCTGGACTGAGGACATGAGATGGAGTCCACTCTGGACAGGGGACATGAGACGGAGTCCACTCTGGACAGGGGACATGAGACGGAGTCCACTCTGGACAGGGGACATGAGATGGAGTCCTCTCTGGACTCGTGGCAGAAGGAGACGGAGTCCTCTCTGGACTCGTGGCAGAAGGAGACAGAGTCCTCTCTGGACTCGTGGCAGAAGGAGACGGAGTCCTCTCTGGACTCGTGGCAGAAGGAGACGGAGTCCTCTCTGGACTCGTGGCAGAAGGAGACGGAGTCCTCTCTGGACTCGTGGCAGAAGGAGACGGAGTCCTCTCTGGACTCGTGGCAGAAGGAGACGGAGTCCTCTCTGGACGTGGCAGAAGGAGACGGAGTCCTCTCTGGACTCGTGGCAGAAGGAGACAGAGTCCTCTCTGGACTCGTGGCAGAAGGAGACAGAGTCCTCTCTGGACTCGTGGCAGAAGGAGACGGAGTCCTCTCTGGACTCGTGGCAGAAGGAGACAGAGTCCTCTCTGGACTCGTGGCAGAAGGAGACAGAGTCCTCTCTGGACGCTGGTCAGGGGCTGGAGCCATCTCTGGACGCTGGTCAGGGGCTGGAGCCATCTCTGGACGCTGGTCAGGGGCTGGAGCCATCTCTGGACGCTGGTCAGGGGCTGGAGCCCTCTCTGGACGCTGGTCAGGGGCTGGAGCCCTCTCTGGATGCTGGTCAGGGGCTGGAGCCCTCTCTGGACGCTGGTCAGGGGCTGGAGCCCTCTCTAGACGCTGGTCAGGGGCTGGAGCCATCTCTGGACGCTGGTCAGGGGTTGGAGCCATCTCTGGACGCTGGTCAGGGGTTGGAGCCATCTCTGGACGCTGGTCGTGGACAGGACCCTGGACGGTGACTATGACGGGACAAGACTCTGGACTGGTGGCCATGACGGGACGAGACTCTGGACTGGTGGCCATGACGGGACGAGACTCTGGACTGGCGGTCATCAGAACAAATGCTGGCAATTGTGGCGGGCCAAGCTCTGTGATTACCGGAGCTTGATGCATGGTGCCTCCACACAAAAAACTTTTAGGAGAAGTGTCCTCAACTTCCCCAACAGTGAAGGAGGACCCAGTTAGCTGGAGAGCAGAGTCCAGGAACTTACTCAGTGATCCTCGAGGACCATCACGGATAAGCTTTGACTGTAGCGGGTTGTTAAGTCCATAGCAAAAGAAATCAATGAGGGCAAAGTCTGGGAGGTCAGTGAAATTAGCAATACTTAAGAAGTCCTGGATGTGGTCCTCGAGTGAGCAAGTTCCCTGACGAAGGCGGACAAGACGTACTGCTGGATCCATGGTATGGTCAGTTCTTCTGTAACGCTGGGTTGCAGCAGATGAGAAAGCAGGATCCAAGTGCAGTTCTACATTTATTAAATAAACTCAAGTACAAAATCATAGGGGACAAAAACAAGGTACAGGAACAGAACAACCAACATAACGCAAAGATAAGAACTGACCAAGAACAAGACTGAACACAGGGTTTAAATACACAGGCAAACAGATCATGGAAACGAGACACAGCTGACAAGACTAATAAGACACACCTGAACTGAAACTCAAATCAACATGAAAACTACAAAATAAAGCACAGGAAACACTTCAACTTAAAAATCCAAGGACAGACAGGGAGCACATGTGACACTTATAATGCAGAGGGCTTGATTTTGTCCATCAGGAACTGATTGGATGGTTGTGGTTTGCTATTGGTTGATCTCCTGTGAGTGACAGGTTGCCCCGCCCTTGTCATCAGAGAAGAGAAGTCACTGCAAGAGGGAGGGGAAGATATTTTGATTAAAGATTACATGAATTTATTTTTTAAAATAATAAATACGGCAATATTCCATATATACAAGCCCTCTTATCTAAGCTGATATTTACCTCTGATACCTTTGCTGTATTAAAAAGGTGTCAGTTTAATATTGTTAAACATTTTCATTAATATTATGTCAATATAGCCTAAAATGTAAGACTTATTTCATATACATCTGATGTTTTATGCTTCTTTGATCAAATGTGAGCGATGCCATATGGCAACGCTGTACGACATTAATAGATTATTACCATGCAGTCTCCACACAGAAAGACCTCCAGGCTCAGCCGGGACTCAAACCAAAGGCCTTCTTGCTGTGAGATGACAGATGAGCCACCATACCTCCCGAATTATTTTTTAATCAGAATTAAAAAACATTATTTTAAAAGTATTACTTATAAGTCCCATTCATTTAGGTGTAAAAATGACTTGCACTCCAAACCCTATGGGGGGCGCTCTAACATCAGGCACAGATCTGCTGTCCAATGAGAAAGACTCCTACTGGCCCTCCTTGAAATATGTCAGGGTCGCTCAGGCGGCCATGGGATCCCATCAGATGAAGAGATGTGTGTGGACACAGAGGCGGGGCTGCGAGAGAAAGAAACATCCAGAACACAGAAAACAAGTTCCCATTTGAATTCTGGTGCTCCAGCTGGGAGTTCTTGGGCCATCGAAGTGAGGCAATCAAGTTTGCCATTGTTGCCAACCTTGCAGGCTCAGGCTTCCTGGTAACCCTAAAGTGAATTAGCTGAGCTTTTCTACAAGCCTAGAACAGCTCCTCTGTTCCTCAACAAAAAGCCCATTGAGATGAAGGGAGCGCTGGCCTCCCCAGGCTCTTGGAAAGCCAACCCCGGGCCGATGAATGGAAGCTCCAGCTCCCATTAAGACACTGGCCACTGTGGGAAATGCTGGTGATGTCATTATCAATGCATTTCTTACTGTTTTTGTTGCTTTTTCACAGCTTCGACCCGCAGTCTCCCCCTTCTCCGCTAGTGTTCCCTTCCTGTTCCCTTCAGACCCCTATTATGAGATGCCTCCCTGTGCAAAACAAAAAAAGGGGGTCGAAAACAGAGCAAAGCTCGGTTGCTATGGTAACGTGGAAACAGAACAGCGAATGGGAGGGGAGGGGGTGTTCCTCTTTGAAATCGGTCAGTATTGAGAGAGAGAGAGAGAGAGAGAGAGACACCCGCAAGAATTACAACACCTCAGAAACAAATCTGCAATTCTTCATGGTCCAGCCGCTCACCCAGCCAAAGAGTCTGAACGTTCAATTGAGTTTTGCGATCTCACAGTGTCCTGCATCCAGAATCCCAAGACCGCATTGACTGAACTTTATAATCCATGTGCTGAATGAAGTCAAAATGATGAAGAGTAGAGGAGAAGACATTCATGAGTTATTTCTTTATTTATTTCCGTGGATCCCAGTGAAATCTGTAGGGTGTTTCAGTTAAAAATCAAAAGATAATAATGCATTTGTTTGCATAAAAGAAAACAAAAATAAATCTAATTAAAATAACCCTTTGCTAATCCCCGCCCTAAAAAGTGACTGACCAATCATGCCTTTCTGACAGACAAGGGCTGCGTCTGAAATCGCATACTTTCTTGAGTAGGTTCATATTTTGAATAGCGCCCGCTAAAAAAGTACGCTCTATTTAGAATGTGTGTAGTGTGAATGTAATCTGGACGTACTACATTCGCCATGTTGTCATTATCATGTGACCTACCAGCGTCAGCTGCGATGCTTCACTGCCATTCACAAACCCTCTCCCGTGTAGTCCATTGTAGGCTCACTTCAGGATCTCACAGGAAGTAGATCACTTTTTGTCTATTCTTTTATGAGTACTGTGAATTCAGACAAAAGCCCCGTTTCCACCGAGATTACCCAGAACAATTTGTACCAGGAACTTTTTTTACAGGAAAATTTTTCCCCCAGACATGTTGCTGTCTGCGTTTCCACTGCGTTCTAAAGTACCGTGAAGATTAGGTAAATTAGTCCAGAGACGTGGGACTGCACCCGACTGTTCCTCGCAGACAGTAATAATTTTTGCACGATACTATCTGCAACAATAACAAGTATGGATGAGATGCGAGCAGTGCTGCTTTTGCTGGTTATGTATTGGTTTACTAAAGAGGTAATTAACAAAACTGCAGAAAAGAGACGAGCACTGATACTAAAGCGTATTCTGAAAGCTTGTAAAGCTAGATTTAAAATAAGACAACGTATGTTATTATCAGCTATTACAGACATTGACCGTGCGATTGCTGAGACGACGCGCGCCATCGGACAGAAAGAGCAAGGCTGATATTTACTGAATGCAGAACGAACCTCGCAAGACTTTTAAAAAAGCTCAACCAATCATGTTCAGTGCCCAAGTCCCACCCCCGAAAGTTCCTGAACTTTGAAAAAGTACTACCTCGCGAGCAGAGCCGTTTGGAGGAGGAAATATTTACCGGGATCATCATTCATCATCAGTAGGGAAGTATGAGATTTTGGACGCAGCCAAGCTCTTACTCTTCTCTAATTTAAGTTGGTCCTGTGTGCTTCAGTGCTGTTATTGGTAAACTAAAACTATTAAAAACTGTTTTCAGTAACTGAAATAGAAGTGAAAATTATTTGCCGAAAAAAACTACTTAAATAAACAAGTACTAAAATGACTACAAAGAAGTAGAATTATAAACAAAAACTGAAGAAAAAATTAAGCTAATTCAAAATATTAAAATTATAATAAATAATCCTAAAATACCATAGTTTCGTAACACTTTAGTTTCAATAAACTCCTAATTGCTTATTAATAGTTAGTAAGGTAGTTCTTAAGTTTAAGTATTGGGTCGGAATATGGGATGTATGGTCAGGCATTAAGGACCCACTTTATATTAGATGGCCTTAACTACTATGTACTAACATTTTAATTAATCATTTGATACAATGCACTTATTGAGTACATACATGTTTTTACACTGTACTTACATTTTTAAAATTGCCTGCATGTAATTAAATCTGTAATTAATTTCTGTAGTTACATTTATAATTACACTGTTGACCCTTCCCTTATACCTAACCATACCCTTAAAATTACCCATCCCACCACACCTGTCCTTAACATTACCCTTAAACTTACCCATCCCACCACACCTGTCCCTAACTTTACCCTTAAACTTACCCATCCCACCACACCTGTCCCTAACTTTACCCTTAAACTTACCCATCCCACCACACCTGTCCCTAACTTTACCCTTAAACTTACCCATCCCACCACACCTGTCCCTAACTTTACCCTTAAACTTACCCATCCCACCACACCTGTCCCTAACCCTACCCTTAAACTTACCCATCCCACCACACCTGTCCCTAACTTTACCCTTTAACTTACCCATCCCACCACACCTGTCCCTAAATTTACCCTTAAACTTACCCATACCACCACACCTGTCCCTAACCCTACCCTTAAACTTACCCATACCACCACACCTGTCCCTAACTTTACCCTTTAACTTTCCCATCCCACCACACCTGTCCCTAACTTTACCCTTAAACTTACCCATCCCACCACACCTGTCCCTAACTTTACCCTTAAACTTACCCATCCCACCACACCTGTCCCTAACTTTACCCTGAAACTTACCCATCCCACCACACCTGTCCCTAAATTTACCCTTAAACTTACCCATCCCACCACACCTGTCCCTAACTTTACCCTTAAACATACCCATCCCACCACACCTGTCCCTAACTTTACCCTTAAACTTACCCACACAACCACACCTGTCCCTAACTTTACCCTTAAACTTACCCATCCCACCACACCTGTCCCTAACTTTATCCTTAAACTTACCCATCCCACCACACCTGTCCCTAACTTTACCCTTAAACTTACCCATCCCACCACACCTGTCCCTAACCCTACCCTTAAACTTACCCATACCACCACACCTGTCCCTAACTTTACCCTTAAACTTACCCATCCCACCACACCTGTCCCTAACTTTACCCTTAAACTTACCCATCCCACCACACCTGTCCCTAACTTTACCCTTAAACTTACCCATCCGACCACACCTGTCCCTAACTTTACCCTTAAACTTACCCATCCCACCACACCTGTCCCTAACTTTATCCTTAAACTTACCCATCCCACCACACCTGTCCCTAACTTTACCCTTAAACTTACCCATCCCACCACACCTGTCCCTAACCCTACCCTTAAACTTACCCATACCACCACACCTGTCCCTAACTTTACCCTTAAACTTACCCATCCCACCACACCTGTCCCTAATTTTACCCTTAAACTTACCCATCCCACCTCACCTGTCCCTAACTTTACCCTTAAACTTACCCATCCCACCACACCTGTCCCTAACTTTACCCTTAAACATACCCATCCCACCACACCTGTCCCTAACTTTACCCTTAAACTTACCCACACAACCACACCTGTCCCTAACATTAAGGACCCACTTTATATTAGATGGCCTTAACTACTATGTACTAACATTTTAATTAATCATTTGATACAATGCACTTATTGAGTACATACATGTTTTTACACTGTACTTACATTTTTAAAATTGCCTGCATGTAATTACATCTGTAATTAATTTCTGTGGTTACATTTATAATTACACTGTTGACCCTTCCCTTATACCTAACCATACCCTTAAAATTACCCATCCCACCACACCTGTCCTTAACATTACCCTTAAACTTACCCATCCCACCACACCTGTCCCTAACTTTACCCTTAAACTTACCCATCCCACCACACCTGTCCCTAACTTTACCCTTAAACTTACCCATCCCACCACACCTGTCCCTAACTTTACCCTTAAACTTACCCATCCCACCACACCTGTCCCTAACTTTACCCTTAAACTTACCCATCCCACCACACCTGTCCCTAACCCTACCCTTAAACTTACCCATCCCACCACACCTGTCCCTAACTTTACCCTTTAACTTACCAATCCCACCACACCTGTCCCTAAATTTACCCTTAAACTTACCCATACCACCACACCTGTCCCTAACCCTACCCTTAAACTTACCCATACCACCACACCTGTCCCTAACTTTACCCTTTAACTTTCCCATCCCACCACACCTTTCCCTAACTTTACCCTTAAACTTACCCATCCCACCACACCTGTCCCTAACTTTACCCTTAAACTTACCCATCCCACCACACCTGTCCCTAACTTTACCCTGAAACTTACCCATCCCACCACACCTGTCCCTAAATTTACCCTTAAACTTACCCATCCCACCACACCTGTCCCTAACTTTACCCTTAAACATACCCATCCCACCACACCTGTCCCTAACTTTACCCTTAAACTTACCCACACAACCACACCTGTCCCTAACTTTACCCTTAAACTTACCCATCCCACCACACCTGTCCCTAACTTTATCCTTAAACTTACCCATCCCACCACACCTGTCCCTAACTTTACCCTTAAACTTACCCATCCCACCACACCTGTCCCTAACCCTACCCTTAAACTTACCCATACCACCACACCTGTCCCTTAATTTACCCTTAAACTTACCCATCCCACCACACCTGTCCCTAACTTTACCCTTAAACTTACCCATCCCACCACACCTGTCCCTAACTTTACCCTTAAACTTACCCATCCGACCACACCTGTCCCTAACTTTACCCTTAAACTTACCCATCCCACCACACCTGTCCCTAACTTTATCCTTAAACTTACCCATCCCACCACACCTGTCCCTAACTTTACCCTTAAACTTACCCATCCCACCACACCTGTCCCTAACCCTACCCTTAAACTTACCCATACCACCACACCTGTCCCTAACTTTACCCTTAAACTTACCCATCCCACCACACCTGTCCCTAATTTTACCCTTAAACTTACCCATCCCACCTCACCTGTCCCTAACTTTACCCTTAAACTTACCCATCCCACCACACCTGTCCCTAACTTTACCCTTAAACTTACCCATCCCACCACACCTGTCCCTAACTTTACCCTTAAACTTACCCATCCCACCACACCTGTCCCTAACTTTACCCTTAAACTTACCCAAACCACCACTCCTGTTCCTAACTTTACCCTTAAACTTACCCATCCCACCACACCTGTCCCTAACCCTACCCTTAAACTTACCCATACCACCACACCTGTCCCTAACTTTACCCTTTAACTTACCCATCCCACCACACCTGTCCCTAAATTTACCCTTAAACTTACCCATACCACCACACCTGTCCCTAACCCTACCCTTAAACTTACCCATACCACCACACCTGTCCCTAACTTTACCCTTTAACTTACCCATCCCACCACACCTGTCCCTAACTTTACCCTTTAACTTTCCCATCCCACCACACCTGTCCCTAACTTTACCCTTAAACTTACCCATCCCACCACACCTGTCCCTAACTTTACCCTTAAACTTACCCATCCCACCACACCTGTCCCTAACTTTACCCTGAAACTTACCCATCCCACCACACCTGTCCCTAAATTTACCCTTAAACTTACCCATCCCACCACACCTGTCCCTAACTTTACCCTTAAACATACCCATCCCACCACACCTCTCCCTAACTTTACCCTTAAACTTACCCACACAACCACACCTGTCTCTAACTTTACCCTTAAACTTACCCATCCCACCAAACCTGTCCCTAACTTTACCCTAAACTTACCCATCCCACCACACCTGTCCCTAACTTTACCCTTAAACTTACCCATCCCACCACACCTGTCCCTAACCCTACCCTTAAACTTACCCATCCCACCACACCTGTCCCTAACTTTACCCTTAAACTTACCCATCCCACCACACCTGTCCCTAACTTTACCCTTAAACTTACCCATCCCACCACACCTGTCCCTAACTTTACCCTTAAACTTACCCATCCCACCACACCTGTCCCTAACTTTACACTAAAACTTACCCATCCCACCACACCTGTCCCTAACTTTACCCTTTAACTTACCCATCCCACCACACCTGTCCCTAACTTTACCCTTAAACTTACCCATCCCACCACACCTGTCCCTAAACCTACCCTTAAACTTACCCACACCACCACACCTGTCCCTAACTTTACCCTTATACTTACCCATCCCACCACCTGTCCCTAACTTTACACTTAAACTTACCCATCCCACCACACCTGTCCCTAACTTTACAATTAAACTTACCCATCCCACCACACCTGTCCCTAACTTTACCCTTAAACTTACCCATCCCACCACACCTGTCCCTAACTTTACAATTAAACTTACCCATCCCACCACACCTGTCCCTAACTTTACCCTTAAACTTACCCATCCCACCACACCTGTCCCTAACTTTACCCTTAAACTTACCCATCCCACCACACCTGTCCCTAACTTTAACCTTAAACTTACCCATCCCACCACACCTGTCCCTAACTTTATCCTTAAACTTACCCATCCCACCACACCTGTCCCTAACTTTACACTTAAACTTACCCATCCCACCACACCTGTCCCTAACTTTAACCTAAACTTACCCATCCCACCACACCTGTCCCTAACTATACCCGTATCCCACCTCAACATACGCATAATACGCATGATAATAAGCAACTAGTTAATAGTGAGAATTGAAATACATAAAATAAAGTTTACCCATAGTTTATATTATTTATATCATCATGGAAGCAAAAGTGAAACACAGAGATAGCCTATTAACTAAAAGTCCAGTAAAACAAAAGATGTGTTCGACTTGAAGCGGCGCTGCGCTATGGAAACTTGTTTCCTCCACGGAATACAATTTTTTAAAGATAATTGCGACTTTTTATCTCCTTACCTTAGCCCGATTCACAACAGCAAGCTTGTAATAATATGTTATAATTTGAGTGGTATATGGTAGCTTTCCGCAGGAAATTCGAGCATGTCTTTGCGTCATTATACATAAAGGAGCCTGTCTGGCTAGTAGACGATCACATGTGAAAATAACTTTCAGAAAATAACTGAGGATGCTGCAGGGTTCTAAAAAATATGGCTTCTTATAAAAAAAGTGTTCCTGTGACTCAATTTATCCCAGGTTAGGGGTAAGTTGATCCGAGTCAGTGGGTAAGTTGCACCATCTGGGTGTAAACGAACCATCTGATTGAATCAGGATCAAACCCATATGAAATTGTAAAGATAATTTACCTCTTTTAAAAACACCTTCAATTATCAAATTACATTTTACAAATAGTCATATATATTTTTTAAAGCTAATTTAAACAACGTAAAACCAACCAAATGAAGTTGAAATTTCAATATCTTTAATTGTTTGCATTTCTGAAACTATATATTGTACACCAAAGTTGTGACCTTCCCAAAAACAGACCAAATAGAGTTTTAGTCAAATGGTTCTTGTCATGGTAGTTTTTCTGCAATGTTAAGCATGTTAGGTTATTAGGGACTAGAGGTGGAAAGATATACATATATATATATATGATTAAGCATCTTCTGGGTCTAATCAGAGAAGGATTTGCTGTACTTGTACATTGTTCCTATCAAATAAACTCAAACTAAATTTTGTTTAAGAAAATTAAATTATACCAGTTTATACTTCAGAGATTTAACTCAACTGCAGTGCCTTATGGTGAAGTAATTTGAAACGCTGGCTCAATTTACCCCATAGCATTTGGCTCACTTTGCCCCATAGCTGCCATTTGGATAAAACTAGCTAGCTTACCAATTCAGGCTAATATTTAGCTAAATGATTTGCATGGTTTTATACATTGCTAATTTGGACCTGGACAAATATGCTACAGCCATTACATCTGTTATGCAAAATTTTTACTTTGACAAGCCAAAAACAGTTTTTAAAGTAAATGGGCGCCTTCCACTCCTCCCATGTGCTTCTCATTTTCACAGTCTGGCAGAAATTATGGGTGGTTCCAAAATATACGGTCACATCTTTAACATTATTTTCCTGTTACCACTGTGAAGCTGCTTTGAAACAATCTGTATTGTAAAAAGTGCTATATAAATAAAGGTGACTTGACTTGACATGACAATGAAAGTGTACAGTTACCAAGACAAAGGGTGTGGGTCAACTTACCCTCTGGCTCATCTTACCCCCTCCCCCCAATGTCTTTTTTTCTCAGTTGGTCAGAACTAAAGTGGCAGACATGTTCCCTTTCGTTCAGTCACTACGACGTAACGTTAGTGACTAACGAATGGGGGGTTTCGCTTGGAAGCCTATCAACTTCGAGTTTAGAGAAAACGCCCAATGGCGTGCCAATGCCATGGGGCATGCAGAATTTGCATACATAACTCCGCCTCACCGCGTGAGTATATAAGGAAGTACGTGGCAATATCGCATTATGTTTCTGCTTTCGGAGCCAAGAGTACCTACCTCTTCACTCCTACAGCCTTCTGAGACTCTGTCAGCTTCTTCGAGACGAGCAGCTTTCCAGTCGGTGTTGGTGTGACGGCGCGTTCCAGTGATCGCATACTTCCTGCCTGCTGATCTGTGCAGTGGTCCGCCTGACAGCTGGTGTGTGTTTCCCTGGGCGCTTCGGCATCGACTGCAAAGTTTCCTCTCATAAAAGAGCTTGCACGTGACACGTCCTTTTCAGGATGTTTCGTCCGTGCACTTCTGGGTGCGGTAGATCGCTTTTTTCTTTCGACGGGCACGAGCGCTGTGTGACGTGTTTGGGCTTTCAGCACGCTCAGGCAGCGCTCGTGGATGACTCATGTTCCCTCTGCGGGAACCTGGCCATCTCGGTGTTACGGTCAAGACTCCGTGAATTCCGTGCTGATGCCGGAACGAGAGTCCCCTCCGTCACCCCCCAATCTGTGGTCTCCTCTGGAGGCGGCACTTTGGCTGGTGACCAGGGTGATCTGAGGGTGACGGTGTGGAACAAAGCTCCGACGCTAGTTCCTCGGCCCACACCCCCCTCTCATGCACCTGACCCGGTCCGTGTTCAGGCGTCTACATCGGGGCTGGCTCCTGCTGTCCCGACTGTGGCGTTTGGCGCGGCGGAAGAGGAAGTGATGTCTATCGCCGCATCACAAGGTGGGCTGGAGTCATCTGAGGATGATGATTCGGCTGTGCTGCCACCTTCGGGTGCGCCAGCATTGCCCGAGTCGGACCCAGAATTGACAGCCATGCTGTCTCGGGCAGCCGCAGCGCTTGGACTGGAGTGGAACCCTCCGCCTCAGCCTGAGCGTTCGCGGTTGGACGATTGGTTTTTGGGGGCGGCGCGCTCGGACACCCGTCCGACCGCTCCTCCAAATCCTTTCTTTCCCGAGGTGCATGAAGAGATCGCGCGTTCCTGGAAGTCCCCATTGTCTTCCCGTGAACGTTTGGCGAACTCTTCCGCCTTCACCTCCCTCGATGGAGCCGCGGCTCAAGGGTACACTGGGGTCCCCCCAGTCGAACGTTCTGTTGCGATGCAACTGTGTCCTCAGAGCGCTTCGTCCTGGCGTGGTGACCCTAAGCACCCCTCCAAAGCCTGTAGGTTTTCGTCATCCCTGGTGGCGAAGTCCTATAGAGCTGCGGGGCAGGCCGCCGCTTCTTTGCATACCATGGCAACTCTTCAGGCTTACCAAGCCAAGTTGCTGTGTGATATGCACGAGGGGGGGGCTGACCCAGGACTCAGCAATGAGTTGCGTGCCGCAACCGACCTCGCTCTCCGGGCGACGAAGGTGACCGCACGCTCCCTGGGTCAGGTGATGTCCACAAATGTGGTCCAGGAGCGACACCTATGGCTCACCCTGGCCGATATGCGCGACGCTGAGCGAACCCGTTTCCTCAACGCCCCCATATCCCAGGATGGGCTATTCGGCGGAGCGGTCGAGAGCTTCGCCCAACAGTTCTCGGCCGCTCAGAAGCAGACTGAGGCTATAAAATATATCCTGCCCCGGCGGTCAGCTGCTGCCTCCACCCCACCGCCCGCGCAGGTGCCTCAGCCTGCTCGCCGCCGAGGACGCCCTCCCGCGGCTTCCTCCGCCTCTGCGCCACCCAAGCAGCAGCCTCCACCCGGGCCGCGCAGAGGCAGCCGCAGGAAGGCGTCCCAGTCCGCTCCAGCCCCGCAGCCCGCGAAGAAACGCCAGGCTAAGTGGCGCTCCTGATGCGGACGGCTCAGGGATGGGCAGTTCTTTCCAGGAGACGGTGGCAGGGCCGCTCCTTCCCCCGGTGGAGGGCCGGGGGAGAATCTTTTGTTCAGCTGCTGGCCCCCGGGTCAGCAGCACCCTAATGTGGTTAAAGAAAGAACTGACAAACCCATCCCTGAGCCCCCAGAGATCGGTGACGGCAGTGCGCGCCACCCACGGGTCTCGCCACTCTCGTCCCTCTCTGTCGCCAGCCCCCTGGCAGAGCAGACCCCAGTGGAACGCGAGTCCTTCCCTGGTCTCCTCTGTCAGGGCGCAGCCGTTAACCGTGCCCCGACCCCGGGACGCCCAACAGCCTCCCCTGTCCGGGCCGGTAACGCTGCCTCGCTGCCCCACCCAGGGTACGTCTGCCGTCCGCATGACCCCGTTGGTACAGTCTCTGGAAGCGTGGCTTCAGCTTCCGGGGCTGTCCCGCTGGGTTGCGCGGACCGTCAGGCTCGGCTACGCGATTCAGTTCGCGCAGGCTCCTCCCCGTTACAGGGGAGTCCGCTATACCGTGACCGGGGCCCATGCCCCCGTCATGCGTGCGGAGATTGCCACTCTACTGGCGAAGGGTGCGATCGAGCCTGTCCCTCCGGCCGAGATGAAGTCGGGGTTCTACAGCCCCTACTTCATTGTACCCAAGAAAACCGGTGGGTTACGACCAATCCTGGACCTTCGCATCTTGAACCGATCCCTTCACCGGCTTCCGTTCAAGATGTTGACTGCGAAACGCCTTTTCGAATGCGTTCGTCCTCACGATTGGTTTGCAGCGATCGACCTGAAGGACGCCTACTTCCATGTCTCCATCCTTCCTCGACACAGACCGTTCCTACGGTTTGCTTTCGAGGGGCAGGCATATCAGTACGCAGTTCTCCCATTCGGGCTATCTCTGTCCCCTCGCGTCTTCACGAAGATTGCCGAGGCAGCCCTTGCGCCCCTTCGGCAGCACGGGGTTCGCATCCTGAACTACCTCGACGACTGGCTCATACTAGGCCACTCTCGAGAGCAGGTGTGCGGACACAGAGATCTGGTTCTCCACCACTTAGCCCGTCTGGGCCTTCGGGTCAACTGGGAGAAGAGCAAACTTTGCCCCGTGCAGAGGATCTCTTTTCTCGGTATGGAGATCGACTCGGTCGCCATGTGCGCGCAGCTTACGAGCGAGCGCGCGCAGTCTCTGCTGACTTGCCTCCGTCAAATCGAGAGCAAGAGTGCGGTTCCACTGAAACTATTTCAGAGGCTCCTGGGGCATATGGCATCTGCAGCCGCGGTAACGCCGCTCGGATTGCTTCATATGAGACCGCTTCAGCACTGGCTTCGCGATCGAGTCCCGAGATGGGCATGGCAGTCTGGCACGCTCCGGGTCCAAGTAACTCGGGCCTGCTTACAGACGCTCACCCCGTGGTCGAACCTCAGTTTTCTACGGGCCGGTGTGCCCTTAGAACGAGTTTCCAGGCATGTTGTCGTATCGACGGATGCCTCTGCCACGGGCTGGGGTGCCATGTGCAATGGACAAGCAGCCGCGGGCTCCTGGACAGGACCCCAGCGCCTCCTGCATGTCAATTGCCTCGAGTTGCTGGCAGTACGGTTCGCCCTGCACCGCTTCCGAGCGCTGCTGAAGGGTCAACATGTGCTTGTCCGGTCAGACAACACGGCCGTAGTAGCGTACATCAACCACCAGGGCGGTCTACGCTCCCGCCGTATGTCTCAACTCGCCCGCCATCTCGTCCTATGGAGTCAGAAGCGCCTGAGGTCCCTTCGTGCTGTCCATATTCCGGGAGTCCTGAACCACGCAGCCGACGAGCTCTCGCGGTTCCAGCCTCTCCCGGGAGAATGGAGACTCCATCCCCAGACGGTTCAGCTGATTTGGGAACAGTTCGGCGACGCACAGGTAGATCTGTTTGCCTCCCACGACTCTTCCCACTGCAGCCTGTACTATTCCCTGACCGAGGGCACGCTCGGCACGGATGCACTGGCGCACAGCTGGCCGCGGGGCCTACGCAAATATGCGTTCCCCCCAGTGAGCCTACTCGCACAGCTCCTGTGCAAGATCAGGGAGGACAAGGAGCAGGTCCTTTTGGTCGCCCCGTACTGGCACGGCCGGACCTGGTTCCCCGAACTCATACTCCTTGCGACAGCCCCTCCCTGGCCTATTCCTCTGAGACCGGACCTCCTTACTCAGAGACGGGGCACCCTATGGCACCCGCGTCCCGACCTCTGGAGCCTCCACGTGTGGCTCCTAGACGGGACGCGGCAGGTTTGAGTGGCCTACCACCTACGGTGGTTGCCACCATCACTTCCGCTAGGGCAGAGTCCACTCGGCATGCCTATGCGTTGAAGTGGAACCTCTTCGTCACCTGGTGCTCTTCCCGCCAAGAAGACCCCTGGAAATGCTTGATCGGGTCCGTGCTTGAATTTCTCCAAGAGGGGCTGGAGCGAAGGCTGTCTCCCTCCACCCTTAAGGTATATGTGGCCGCAATATCTGCCCACCACGATCTCTTGGAGAACAAGAAGGTAAGTCAGCACGACCTGGTCATCAGGTTCCTGAGGGGAGCGAGGAGACTGAATCCTCCTCGCTCTCCTCTCGTACCCTCTTGGGACCTCGCAGTAGTGTTAAGTGCTCTGCAGAGACCTCCCTTTGAGCCTTTGCGGTCGGTTGATATTAAGTTCCTGTCTATGAAGACGGCTCTGCTGACCGCATTGGCCTCCGTTAAGAGGGTCGGGGACCTGCAGGCATTTTCGGTTGACGAAGCGTGCCTGGAGTTCGGGCCGGCCAACTCTCACGTGATCCTGAGACCCCGGCCTGGATATGTGCCCAAGGTTCCCACCACTCCATTTAAGGACCAGGTGGTGAACCTGCAAGCGCTGCCTTTGGAGGAGGCAGACCCAGCCTTGGCATTGCTCTGTCCAGTACGCGCCCTCCGCGCCTACGTAGACATGACGCAGTGTTCAGGACCTCAGACCAGCTCTTTGTCTGTTATGGTGGAGAGCGGAAGGGAAGTGCTCTCTCAAAGCAAAGGCTGTCTCACTGGATAGTGGACACCATTGTTTTGGCTTACCAGCAGCAAGGTCGCCCATGTCCCCTTGGTGTGAGGGCACACTCCACTAGGAGTGTGGCCTCCTCTTGGGCTTTAGCGCATGGCGCCTCGCTAGCAGACATCTGCAGAGCTGCAGGCTGGGCGACACCCAACACATTCGCCAGATTCTACAATCTCCGAGTGGAGCCAGTGTCCGACTATGTACTCGCCCCCCCGAGGGGCCGGTAATAGACCAGGCTCAGGTGTCTTCGCTTGCTCGCCACTCCACTCCTCGGACTGGATACGTGCGATATTTCCTCAGGTGAGCTCCCCGAGAGCCCTGAGCTCCTCCAGCACTGTCGACGCCGACATCAGTTCAGTCTGCCCTTTCGAGCCCAGACCCTCATGTCCGGCCAGGTGCCCCATGTGCATGGTTCCCTCCGGCGACCCCCACATGTGTATTTCACCGTAAGCCTCCGCAGTGAGCGGGTTTCTTCCCTTGGCGTGTCCCCGCCACCCCTAGGGTTAAAAATCCACCTTCGGCTGGTACCCTAGAGATCTTCCATATGCAGCCCCTAACGGCTCATATGTGTCTCTTAAGTCCTCCCCACGGGTAGGCATCTTGGCATTCCCTCACTGGGATATGCTTCCCAGTGTACCTTGGTATTCCTGTGTTAAGTGGGAGTCCTTCGTCCGTATTAGTCTTACGACAGGGTACTCACACTTACGCAGGGCACTGGAAGACAGCTGAGTGGCGGGATTATATTGGGACCCCCATTCGTTAGTCACTAACGTTACGTCGTAGTGACTGAACGAAAGGGAACGTCTCGGTTACGGATGTAACCCTCGTTCCCTGAGGAGGGAACGGAGACGTAACGTCCCGTTGCCACATCAGCTGTGCTACCTGGAACGCAGGAGTTCAGTCTTGGCTCCTCAAGCAGGTAACATAATGCGATATTGCCACGTACTTCCTTATATACTCACGCGGTGAGGCGGAGTTACGTATGCAAATTCCGCATGCCCCATGGCATTGGCACGCCATTGGGCGTTTTCTCTAAACTCGAAGTTGATAGGCTTCTAAGCGAAACCCCCCATTCGTTAGTCACTAACGTTACGTCTCCGTTCCCTCCTCAGGGAACGAGGGTTACATCCGTAACCGAGACGTTACTTGTTCAGATGACATTTTGACAAACATTAGACTCATCCGAGCTGAGGAGCCGTGCCGATGCACAACCCACTTAAAGATGATAAATCAGCAAATAACTGCAATTGCAGGTTTCAAACAGAGATGGCGACAAAGAGGCAAAACTTACGGACTGCAGCTTTAATAGTGAGAATTTTAATAAAGTGTGACCTAAACTTGAGTTATAAAGTCCAATTCTGAGGAAAAAAAGTCATTCTTTCCTCAGATTTGGACTTTATAATTCGCAATTCTGAGGAAAAAAAGTCAGCAATTATGTTTTTATTTTTTATTCTATGACATCAAATTACCGCGAGAGCCATTAGATATCAGACGAATCAGTATGTTTCTAAAAACTTCAACTAGACTGCTCGTTGAACTGTTCATCAAAACCATTTTTTAAGCATATTACATATTTGTGCTTGTGGAGACGATTGTTTTATTTGTCATAACACAATAAAACATGGCAAATTGTGCCGGACGTAATTTTGGCCAGGCTGTCATATAAAGACATTATGAATACATGCAAAATTGAGAGAAATAACAAATGTTAATTGATTATGTTGCAGTCAATGTGTGCCGCTTTCTGTGAGCTTTTTTTGCATAGTAAAATAAAACCTGTAGCTAATTTAGTCAGATAATTACCTTAATTTAAACCTTAGTTTTGTTCTTCAAATATTTTGATGGTTTAATCATCATTAAAAAGAAATATCCCCTCCGGACATCACTTTTGTGATTCTGCAGATAGACAGGCTTCACATTGCTGTTCAAATTAATCTTCAGAAGTGACATGATTAAACTTCACCCCTCAAGCGTCAATGAATAACAGAAAACATGAAAAACAACCCCAAACGCTCCTCAGAGAAGGAGATTACATCTTTTTAATATCAGATATAGTTTTTACCATCAGTCTACAATGTGAAAAATGACAATAAAGCTGCATTTGACAAGAAGTAGAAGTACAGAATGTTTTTAATACATTTAGCTTCATTTATTTTGCACACACTCTTCAAGGTGACTTAGAAATGAGGAAAGATTCAAACACTAGTGATAAATCATATGGAGTCAACAGTAGCAGTGTCAAGTCTTTAAAACACTAGACGTTTGGAATAAAAAAAAGTAATGAAGTAGTTTTTAAATGCATGTAAATATGAATTAGTATAAACAGATATACCTTTTGACAAAAGTAGATTTAAACAGTTTTGAAAGAAAAAGGGTAAGTTTGCTCTCCTGGTTGAGAACAACTGGTGCAGAAAATCTAGCGTGTGCAAAAATAAGTTGAATTAAAAAAAATTGTGACAAATTTATGTACCTTTGCTTCGGCATGTGAAATCTCAGTAGATATTTTTGGAATATTGTGGATAGCATTAAAGCTGCAGTCCGTAAGCTTTGCCTCTTTGTCGCCATCTCTGTTTGAAACCTGCAATAGCATTTGTTCTCAAATTGTTAATGTTAACAACATCAGCATTGCGTGACTACGTGTATTTAGTGTGTGTTAGCGTTACCTGTAGATTTAAATTTCCGTACAGTCTAATCTTGTGCTTTTGACTCCGAGTGAATCTCCAGTTGTCACTGATGATCGTCGTTTGGCTCTTTCTGGATTACAATCCGCCATCAAAATGATAGTTGAATTACTCCAGCTGCTGTGAGAAAAGGCTATAAATGATCCACCACCTGCAGCATCCTCGCATACGATAGCCTATACTAGCCGGACTCCTTCTGGTATACAGACGTGACGTAATGACACAAAGACGAACATGCTCGAATTTCCTGTGGAAAGCTACCAGTACCACTCAAATTATTGAGTAAATAACACATTATTACAAGCTTACCGTTGTGAATCTGGCTAAGGTAAGGAGATAGTAGGTTATATACTTGCTCAAAAATTGATTTTGGCTTGATTGATTTATTCATTTTTAACCGGAAAAAGTTACGGACTGCAGCTTTAAGATAGCCTAGAAATCTAGACGCACCCGAGTGGCAGCAAATCTAATTTGCCGCGATTGTAGTCTAGCAACTCTCGGTAGACCTGCGAGCTGGAAATTCCAAACTCTGATCAGGCCAATCACATCGTGTATAGAGTCTGTGGGTGAGCTTAACATAATGACGGCAGAGTTGCGGCGGTTCCGCGTGCTACTCGTAAACAAAGAAGCTGGCGAACAGCGGTCTTTCGAATCGGCTTTGGCCACGACTCTGGAAGACTTTGAGTTAAGATTTTCTTTGAGGAAAGAACAAAGAACGACACTGAAGTCATTCGAAAGGAAGATGTGTTCGGAGTTTTGCCGACCGGATACGGCGAAAGGATCAACTAGCTCCACTTCACGTTGCTCTCTGGTTGGTTGTAGCGCTATCCTATTGCGTGCAGAGGGAATTTGAAAGACAACCATTTATCCCGCCCCTCGGATTGAGCCCTGCCAATGGTGTGTTCCCAGAGCCAACATCCTGATGTGTGTCTATCTTGTCAGGCTAGCTTTAAGAAATATCTACATTTGCCCCAAGCAAATGTAAATTAATATAAACGAATATTGATAATGTTTATTCATTTTCATATTGATTCATGTAATAAAGGCATCAGTAACAGCAGCACAGTTCAAGTATGCTGAAGAGTTTTTAATCATGCAACTGCAAAATGTAACAATATATTTGGTAACACTTTAGTTTAGGGTTCAGTTCTACCTATGAACTAGTTGCTTATTATCATGCATATTACCAGGGTATTGGCTGTATATTAGTACTTATAAAGCACATATTAAAGGGATAGTTCACCCAAAAACTAAAATTAGCCCATAATTTACTCACCCTCAAGTCATCCTAGGTGTATATGACATTCTTCTTTCATATTTTATTACAAAAGTCTAATCCAAGCATTTGTTACAAACAGAGGTGACACGGATAACAGAGGCATGTGAAAGCAGAGTTTATTTGCTGAACCAGGAAGTGAGCAGGTGCGGTGAGAGTCAGAGAGAGTGTTTCTGGTGAATGCTGGATATGCTGGTGATACGATACGTTTCTTGGATGTGGAACACAGGGACAATGGATCGAAGGAGACGAGGACCAGGAGACAGGACGAGACGAGGAGACACTCAGGATTCGTTGGAGATCAGGTAGGTTTACAGGTGAGTCCGAGGAAGCAAGCATGTAGAGTCATGTGCAAAAGTTACCGGACACTGACTGAGTGTGAGCGTGGGGCTTAAGTGCAGGTGGTGATTGCTGTGGTGATGACGTGCAGGTGTGTGTGCTCAGTACTCAGGTGATTGGGATCGTTGTGGCTGTGAGAGGGTGGAGCCTGGCGTGCTTGTAACAGCATTAGAATTTGATTCATAGTTGCTCTATTTTTGAAGTCCATAAAAAGTGCATCTGTCTGTCAAATAACTGCTCCACGCGACTCTGGGGTGTTAATAAAGGCCTTCTGAAGCGAATCGATGTGTTTGTGTAAAAAAAATATTCATATTCAGAGGTGGACAAAGTACACAACTCCATTACTCGAGTGAAAGTAAAAGTACTACTGGTCAAATATTACTCCGTTACAAGTGAAAGTTGTTAAAAACAATTTTTACTTAAGTAAAAGTACAGAAGTACTCACTTTTAAAAGTACTTAAGTATCAAAAGTAAATTTCCTTTTTTTTTGTCAATGCATTATTTTATTATTGTTGCATTGTTGTATAAATGCACGGTGGTTTAAGCCCTTCAGTGATGCTCCATCCGACATGCTAGCATACGACCACCTTGAATTAATTTAAATACTTAAAAGTTACAAAGCTCTTTACAAAGCTGCTGTCACTTTAAGGGAGAATACACAAATCCTACACACTGATACACATCCGATATTCCCCCAACTGTTTACGTTCACTTAAGACATAATCAACTTTGTTTACATGAATACTTTCCAAAAGGAAAATTTACATTTTGTGTGTATTGGTCTGTTTAAGTGCGAAAAAAAAACGCAAAAGAAAGCTCTATTCAGTACTCGTGCTCTGGCATCTCAGAGGCACAAAAAAACAGACTAAACTGAGCTCTTTCATCATGCTTTTTCAGATTCATCCATATGTCTATGCTTCTCTTTCTCCCAGACATTTACATTTTGCAAAAAAAAAAAAAACTTTTAAAGAAGAAAAAAAATCATCCACTGACTTTTAAAGCTGCTACAGAAACAACTTTTGACTTCGAGGATCTTGATAGAAATGTAGTGGAGTAAAAAGTACGATATTTGTCTTTCAGATGTAGTGAAGTTAAAGTAAAAGTATCCCTAAAAAATAATACTTCAGTATACAGATACTCAAAAAGTGTACTTAAGTACAGTACTCAAGTAAATGTACTTAGTTACTGTCCACCTCTGTTAGAGTTCCAGCCGATGGATTTCCTTGGAAAAGTGTTGAATGTTGACAGTAAAACACAAGATGTGTACGTGACGTCATGACGAGCGGACCTGGTCGCGTTAGTCTTTCGATCGGCAGGGGAACTTTCAACAATTTTTCCATAAATTGAACAGGGAAGGCGTCGGCCGAAAGTTTACTTGATAAAGTTTTAAATATGGATATTTTTCTTACACAAACGCATCGATTCGCTTCAGAAGACCTTTATTAACACCCCAGAGCCGTGTGGATAGTTAATAGTGAGAATTGGACCCTACTCTAAAGTGTGACCATTTTGTTTATTATAGGTAGTGCACAGAGTACACTCTAAAAAATGGGTTAGCAATTGGGTTGTTTTAAGCAAACATTTAACCCAACCGCTGGGTTAAAATTACCCATTCACCAATTGCTGGGTTAGTCCATTTTCAACCCAACTTGGGTTGTTTTTAACCCAGCATTTTTAGAGTGTATTGACATTAAATAAAAAGAAAGAAAATCTAATGTTAAAAGAAACAATTCTTTCATATGGGATGTTTTGTAAAGGGGCGGAGCTTGGCGAAGGGTAAGTTGGGGGTGGTGCTTAATGGTGATGTAAATTATGTCATAATGCAAAAAAGAAAAATCTTAATGGTTCAAACAGGCTTCATTTTATATTTGCAAAATACATTATTATTGTTTTGTTTGGGTTTTTTTTATTTGGTGAAATGTGACCCTGACATGTTTTCGTGAGATTGGCTCATTAGCAGAGTGAATCAGTTTCGCCAAAATCCCTTTCTCTGGAACAAACTCATCTCCAATGAGCGGAAACATGCTTAAGTCTTTGAGGGGGTAAAAACTATTGAGAGCTCTGAGAAGTTCTCACGATGCTTTGTAAAGACTCTTCTCTGGCTCGTTTGGCTACCTGCCTGGGTCACTTCAGGCTAACTTTCCATGTCACCATGGGGCTTTTTGTTGGATGCTAAATACCGAATATAAGCATTTAGGACCCCACTCATTCACTGTGTTCTCACAGGGAGAATTAGCATATGAAATAAACATACTCGGAAACATTCTTTCCCGGGAAAAGAGCAAGGGAATAAATGTCTTCATTTTCAGGTCCCTGCTGCAATACACCCACTGAGTGATTTAGCGCTGAAGTATTTGAGCGGTGTCTCTGCCGCATACAGTGGAAGTGATTTGTTGTGGGAGCTATTTGCATAAATCGGAACTGAATGAGGACGCGGTCCGACTCGAAATTCCTTTCACACGATCATCGCAATTACTTGCGAATCAGAAAACCTCTATGTTATCTCCTGAGAACCAAAAGAGAGTGTGACATCCACTCAAACGTCTCTCATTATTGTCTGACATTGACTTCGGGCAAATGGAGAATTATTATCACATCTAGAATGAAATCTACAGCGCGCCATTCAACGGCAGTCGTGTTTGGATTCGTCTTCCCGAGGCTTTAGGGAAAGCAAAAGCTCTTTGATTTTCGAAAGCAAAAAAAGAAGCTTGTTTTATTTGTTGCGGTTGATTTTAGTGTATTTGATTTTTCTTCTCTAATCTCTCCCTCTGGCCTCTCCGCATCACGAGGTCTTGTCGATCGGGGAGAGTGCAGAAACATTACACCGATGTGTGTTTCAAAACTCGTCAGAAATGGGCATTACACTATGTCAGCTGCTGATAAGGCTGCGGTTTAATGAGGGTGAAATTCAACTAGTGCCAAAGGGCAGAATAAGCAGATAAGCAGAAGCTAATTACTCCACTCTTACAATAGAGCGGAGTTGCTGTTCATTTGGTGATGTTTATAATGCACAAACCTCGCCTCAGGCCGACTAACTGAAACGAGAAGTGCCAACAAATGCTGCGGAGGAACGTGCAAAACTTTGCAGTGCCGCCATGCTGTTTCATGATAACACTGCTCATTATAGTGTTGACTATTTACAAAATACTCATTATAGGAACATCAGGTGGAAACAATGTGAAGCGCCTGCGAGGTCAATGGAAAAAAACACTGCAGTTACTTTTTTTTGGTTAAAATTATATCCAAAAGCTGAAGGCATATATTGGTTTGCAACCTATTTTGTTTCTGTAACTGGACATTTTTACAAGTTAAGGTTATTAAATAAGGGGATAAATGTAGGATAGGACTGGATTTTATCGACTGGGTTATTGATTCGATTGCAAAATGGGTTGTTAGATTCCAGAAGGCTAAAATAAACTAAATAATAACAAAGCTGAAATATTGACGATTACCTCAGTCAAAAGGATGGACCTGTCCTTTGAAATTGACGGGGTTTATGTTAAACCTTCTTCATCTGTCCATAATCTTGGTGTCTTATTTGACTATTGGAAGATCGCACCTGTGTTGGCTTGCCATCTGCTGTCCTCTATGTCTCTGCCTCTGGCATTTATTATTATTTTAGTTATCTCCCTTTTAATCTCAAATTGTAATTCCACATTGGTTAATGATCGCCTTACACTGCTGCTTAAAGAGATAGTTCACCCAAAAATGAAAATTAGCCCATGATTTTCTCACCCTCAAGTCATCCTAGGTGTATATGACATTCTTCTTTCAAAGTGATATTAAAAAAGTCCTGGCTCTTCCAAGCTTTATAATGGCAGTGACTTTTGCTCTGTTTTTGAAGTCCATAAAAAATGCATCTGTCCGTCAAATAACATGCTCCACATGGCTCTGGGGGGGTTGATAAAGGCCTTCTGAAGCGAATCAATGCGTTTGTGTAAGAGAAATATCCATATTTAAAACTTTATAAAGTTAAGTGTCAGCTGATCATCTTCCGTATTCATCATCATCATCATCATCATCTTCTTCCGCTTATCCGTGGCCGGGTCGCGGGGGCAACAGTCTAAGCAGAGATGCCCAGACTTCCCTCTCCCTAGCCACTTTCTCCAGCTCTTCCGGTGGAACCCCGAGGCGTTCCCAGGCCAGCCGGGAGACATAATCCCTCCAGCATCACTTCCCCGGGGCCTTCTCCCGGTGGGACGTGCCCAGAACACCTCCACATCTACCAATAAGTTGTCCCAACCCAGACAGGAACATAGTGTCGGCCCAGATCCGGCCCACATCTGGCACACATGGATTCCACACGTACCAGATGTGGGCCGGATCTGGACAGTCTGTCTGGGAAGCCTCTATATTGGAGGCCAAGGCTTTTATACAATTATAAGCTTCACATTTCCGTCCTCTGATCCTCCAAATATTGGCCTCATTCACTTCCATTGTAAGCATTTCACCGTAACCTTGATTTTTGTATTTTATAAAGAAATCGAGAGACATTATTTCACAAATGATGTCAACTGAGCTTAACCCAGAATTTACTTTAAATCACTTTCCTGGTGTTATTATGCATGATTCATCTGTACAAGTTATTCCACATAATATTTGACATCCTAAATACAATATAGTTTGTGTACTTGCAAATATGCAGGTATGTTACTGTTACATGTATGTTGCAAATAATAAAGTGTTTTAAAATGATAAAAAGTTGATCAAAACTTGATAAATCACATTTATTTTTCTATTATTTCATTTTAATTGCAATGGCTTTTTCACAGTCTTAAGCATTGCATTGTCAAGTCAATTCAAGTCACATTTATTTATATATGACCCATATCACACTGTAGACCAAGGGTGTCCAAAGTCGGTCTTGGAGGGCCACAGTCCTACAGAGTTTAGCTCCAACTTTGCCTCGACACACCTGCCTGGAAGTTTCTAGTATGCCTAGTAAGGCCTTGATTAGCTGTTTCAGGTGTGTTTAATTGGGGTTGGAGCTAAACTCTGCAGGACAGTGGCCCTCCAGGATCAGGATTGTAGACCCCTGCTGTAGCCCAAGACTGGTTTTCCACTGAAGCTAAGCAGGGTTAAGCCTGGACAGTACCTGGATGGGAGACCTCCTGGGAAAACTAGGTTGCTGCTGGAAGAGTTGTTAGTGAGGCCAGCAGGGGGCGCTCAACCTGTGGTTTGTGTGGGTCCTAACACCCCAGTGTAGTGATGGGGACACTATACTGTAATAAGCACCGTCCTTCGGATGAGAAATTAAACCGAGGTCCTGACTCTCTGTGGTCATTAAATATCCAGTGTTACCCCGGCATCCTGGCTAAATTTGCCCATTGGTCTCTGTCCATCATGCCCTCCTAATCATCCCCATATACTGATTGGCTTCATCACTCTGTCTCCTCTCCACCATAAGCTGGTGTGTGGTGGGTGTTCATCATCCAGGTGGTGCTGCACATTGGTGGAGGTTGAGGAGATTCCCCCTTCTATATGTAAAGTGATTTGAGTACCCAGAAAAGTTAGCCTGACGTCGTCATACTCAATTCTAGTCAGAATATGAGTCTGATTCTGCTCCGTTGGGCTGTGATTATGGGGCGTGTTTCAACCGAACCAGGAAAGACCTCAATTGGATAGACCTACAACCAATCAGAGCAACGGAGCGACGCACAACGTTAGTTGTCAAATGTCAACTGCACTGTGTTGCCATGTCCGCGGGTTGAAGCGACCCCAATTATGTGATATACAGACCCAGGAATGCAATTTTTAGCTGCCAGCCCTGCCAACATAACACATATTTTACCCCCCAAATGCCTTTTTTCCAGGAGAACCCCCCCTGGAACGCTATTGGGCTTGTTTTTGGCTAGTTTTGAGGAACGTTAGCAATTGGGCGGGTTTTGTTGTAAAAACTTGCCAACCCTGTACCTGCACGCACGCTGGAATAAGTAGCCTAACGTTAGAAGAAGAAGATGAGTGTAAACGATCTTTGCCGGTGTTGTAAAAAAAAGAATTTAAGGATACACAGAGTACTTACCAACACGATCATCATTTCTGATAGAAATAGTAAAGGTGAATGCATATACGAACAAGTTCTCCGTTTAGGATTAGAACAAATTGAACCCAAGCGCCTTTGATGACGTGGATGATTACGTTAATGTTGATCATCTGTCCATCATCGTCTAAAGCCCGCCCTGACAATTTCATTGGTCCGAACAGCTTCTGTTCGGGCATATTTACTTCTCTATGGATCAAGTCCAGACCGAACTGCCCGAGTAAAAATGTTGTGGGCGGGGCTAAGTTCGGCTGGCATCCAGGCTACAGAAAAGTGCTATATAAATGTAACAAATTATTATTATTGTTTCCCAGACATGTACCAGATGTGGACCGGATCTATTTACAGTAGCAGCTTTACAGTAATAAACAGGGAATATGTGTTAATATTGTTTAATTTATCAGTTATGAAACAAATTCAATAGGGTCATTATTCAGCTAATTATAGTTGTTGTAATGTATAGTGGTTTTAATTCTGTTCAATAACTGTGTAAAGTTGTGTTGAATTATGAAATAAATTTAATTCAGCTGTAAAGCAGCTCTACAAAAAGGAATAATGTTATCATTCAGCTCAAGTCATTTCAAAAGTTTGTTCTCACACAACAAAAATTCATGACAAAATTGGACACAAACTTTAAAAGGTTAGTATTTTTCAATAGGCTACCATTTAAAGTGCATAAAGTGATATTACCTTTCATGTTTTGTGCAATATAGATGTTTGTGAATGTAAAAGGTCTGCAAAGTTTCAAAGATCAAAGTGCAGGATAAATGTTATTATTGTTGTCATTAGTTTTTGTCTCCCAAAAGAAAGAAGCGATTCTGACTGAAACGAGTCATCTGTAATTTCAGTCTCACTTCATTCTCAAACCTACGTAGGTTTGTAACAAATGTACATAATACCAGTCTATGGTCTTCATTGGCTGCCCGTGAACAACGTCTACGTTGACCCTCAAACACTGTAGTTGTAGATGAGACTGGAAGAGTTTGGTTCGTGTTGTTGTCATGTTGAGAAGACGCTGTTTTCTGCTGCAAAAGCAAATCCACCTTACAGTAAAACCGAAGCCATCGTTACTGTTCGTTTGTGTATTAAGTGGAGCTGAAATTCAGATATGAAAATGGGTGTTTGGTTTCCAACATCCACCGTAAACATTCGATCAATCACAACAGACTGGGCTGTCTGACCAATCAGAGCAGAGTAAGCTCTCAGAAAGGCGTGTTTAGAGAGACCGAATCCTTGATTGAACCGTTTCAGATGTTGTGACAGAAGAGGTGATGCTGCGGTGTATATTATGAGAATATTGAAGTTTTTTAAATTAATTTTTTTAACCTTGGATGCATGTAAACATACTGTAGGAGACCACCAAAAGAAATTAGGAACCTTTAAAATAGCATGACAGGGGCAGCTGGTGTTTTGGTGATGTTTAGTGGATGCATGAAGTCAGTTCTCCTGAGGTTCACACAGAAGAGACATAGAGACAGGCGTAGAGAATAACAAATCAACTATATATGAACATGATCCAGTAATGTTTGACATCTTTTGTCCTTCAGATATTTTTGTCAATTTTTCTGCTTATAATGTTTGCTTGTCTTTCTTCAACATAGATGCCATTGTGTTGACAATTTGTTGATGCAATGGCATGAACACGTATACTTTTCAGGGCTGCCATACATCTACATCAACTGCAACGCACATTCGTTACCGTTCTTGTGAGCAACCATTTGGACCGACTGGAGTCAGCACGGCCCGACCGCATGTCCTGTTCTGCAGTGAAGCACGCCTCCCTGTCACCAGAAAGCTGAGCCGGAGTGCCCTGCTCGGACATGAAGGTCAGCGGTGCTCTGCTCAGTTAAGACGATCCTTCCTGCTCCTGTTAAACACCCCCTCAGGGCTCTTTCTCTCACCCAGGACATCTCGGCTTTCCCTCCTCTGGCCTATCACAACACTCTTTCAGCTCTCACCGGCACAATTACCCTCTCATTAGCCCCCACCCCCCACCTCATCACCTTCTCCCAGGCTCATTGCGTTGTGTTACACTCCACATTAGGGAGGCGTCCTGGCTCCTAAGTGTAGGGAATGAGTTTGCCGATTCAGTAGGAATGTGATACCACCCTCACATGCTAATGCAGTCAGCAAAGGGACCCACTCTTTCTATGTCTCTCTCTGTATCTCACTCTAAAGCCAGGCACACACTGTATGATTTATAATTTGAAACAATCGGCATTGTAAAAAAAAAGTATATATATATATATATATATATATATATATATATATATATATATATATATATATATATATATATATATATATATATATATATATATATATATATATACACATATATACATATTATTTCTTAAGAATTCTACAGTGCAGAAAATGTGAAAATTTGTCAATCTGGGCCAACAGAGAAAAATGGTCTATATCGTCTTGATTTTATTTCTTAGTTTTGTTGATTTGCACTGCCTGTGTATTTAAACCCTTAGTTTCCTCTGTTCAGTGTTCCGTGTCGTCTTAGCTTGATGTGGTTCTGTTATTCTGTTCTCCTGTGTGTTTCCTCTTGGAATTATCATTAAAAGACTGTTTAATATGTACTCCTTCGTCTTTGTGTGCTCATTACAGACACACACCATGACAGAACAAGGACCTAAAGAAAAGAAAGAATGGACTTAAGCCTAAAGCAGGAGCAGCGTAACATCGAGGACCAGACCAAGACTTCCTATATCTGACGTGCCTCACACACTACTCAGATCGTTTGCTTTGTGTTTTTACTATACCAGCCACAGCGATATCCAGGGAATGCCTGCCCGTTGATGGTCTTTGGGGGAATTTTGCAGCGTTTGTGGAGTGGGTGCTGGTGAACAATGGGTCTCCGTCCACCATTGCTGAGGAGGACATCACCAGCACCACTCCAGACCCAGAGCCCAGTCAGCCGACTCCCACACCCTGCACGGAGCCTATGCCAGAGCCCACCGCAGACGAAAAACCTGAACTTGCCAAAATGCCTATGCCAGAGCTGACCAGGTGCTGTCCCAGAGGTTGTGCTATTATATGAGGCCATGGAGGGAAGCCCAGTCCACACTCCCGTCACTGCATGAGCTATATCTGGCCTCTGGGAATTATTATGAGGAAATGGAAGAAGATATTTTCCTGAGTCTCCCGTCCCCGCTGGTACCGCCCAGCTCCAAGTCTCCTGCATCTTCTCTGGTCCCATCCAACTCCAAGTCTCCTGTGTCTCCGATGGTCCCACCCAGCCTACTTCTCCCACCTCCTCTACCAAAGACAGCCAGTCCTTCGGCCCTGCCTCCTCTGGCTCCCTTCAGTCCCTTGGCTCCCCTCTGTTGACTCCACTCTGTTGCGTGGATCTACCTTGGGTGTTCTGGGCTCCAGCAGCACCATCACAAGGCAATCCCCTGGCTACGACTCCAGCCGCCAAGCCCATCACTCCACCTTGGCTAGTCGACCAGTCGGCTCCACCTTAGCTCCTCACTCCCTCGGCTCCACCTCCTCCCTCGTCCCTCCGGCTTCGCATTGGTCAGTCGTCGCTCTGCCTGTGCCATGGACTTGGTCCTCAGTCCCACTGGCTCTGCCTCAGTCCTCTGGAACTTTGGCTCCACCTCGCTGCTACTTCACCTCAACCTCTAGATCCATCGGCGTTGCTTGGTCTCATCGGCTCCGCTTGTGTCTTCACCTCCATCGTCAGTCTGTCACCCCCCTGGGTCCACCTGCCAAGTCTTCTATATGGCTCCTCCTTCCTTTGACTCCGCTCTGGGCCTTCGCCCTGGCTGTGCTCTAGGTTCCAACCTAGCTCATTCTGCTCCTGTCTCCTTCCTGGCTCCTCTCAATGTTATCGCCGCCCTATTTTCTCCCGCCGCCATATCCTCCTGTTTCCAGCCCTTCGCCAGCCCCTCGTCCACCTCCAGAGCCCCCACCCCTTTCAGTTGGACTGTTATTGTGGTGAGAGGAAGTTCCTTTCCGGATGTTTGGAATGTCAGGGTTATGTTTACGTCTGTTTAGTTTGATTGTGCTTTGGTTTCATATTCCCATGGTCATTATTAGTTTCCATAGTTACGCATTAGTTCCTCACCTGTTCTTAGTTCTGTTGATTACTCTGAGTATTTAAACCCTTAGTTTCCTCTGTTCATTGTTCAGTGCCATCTTATCTTGATGTATTATTGTAATTGTTCTTCTGAGTTTGTCCTCTTGTAATTATTATTAAAAGACTGTTTATTTTGTACTTCTTCATGCGTTCATTCCATTCACACAACATGACACTGTTTAATTCCATATATAATAATAGTGAAGTGATTTTACTATGACTACAGACTTGTAAGAGCTGCACTGAGTCTGTTTTGCCGAGCTAAACTTGAAACACGTTGAAAATGCACTATAAACATTTATGATATGAGGTTTTTAAAGCAAGTATATAGGAGTGAAAAAATTGCTTTAAAACAGACATCTGTTGGGCTGTTATCCAGCAAAATGCAGATTCATCACATAACAATTTGTCATGCAAATGAGATTGGGAGAGAAGTTTGAACGGATTTATGAATTTATAGTAGCGTCTCTTAGTCGCTAGGGGCCTTTACCATGGTTAAAGTTGAGAGAAGTTTTGGCCCATGTCTCATGAATCAACTGTGTTTATGGTCTTAACTTTAAAACAGCTTGTTTTGTCAACTAATAATGAGAGCAAACAGTGCTTTAATTATCAGTCAGTGGGTTTATGTTGTATGCCGTGGCGTGGCAATGAAAAATCGCCCCCTCCAACGGCTTCCTTCAATGCACCATCACTGTTTTAATTACCAGAGGAAGCAGCTCTCTTTTACCCCTCATCCTCCATTCTCAGCACAGTGGGATGCAGAGCCTTCTACGCTGAACATCCTCTCCTCCAACCACGGGATAATTGACACCCCCTCTGCCTTGAAGCTGAGAGAGAAAACAGAGTCGGGGAACGAGAGCAAAGAAAAGAGTGGGAAAAGCTGGAGTAAGAGAGAGAGCGGGTGTCCCGCGGCCCAATCGTGAGATCCGGGAGCAGAGTCGCTTTCTCTCCTCCTCGCACAAACAAACACTTTCATGGCTCAAAACCCGACGGCAACTCAAGATGTGATTTCTATGACCAAACAGCCGGCGGGGCCCCTGGCATGTCTTATCAGCTCAGAGCAGAGGGCCGCAGAGGCCCAGGCAATTTGAGCCCTGTGATAGACACGGCAATTTCACTCAACGGCCCTGGAATGGTCCAAGAAGATGGGGAGGAAGAGAATGTAGGGGAAAGACAGGGGTGTAAGAGAGGAATGAAGGAGGACTGAGAGTGGGGGTGTGTTTATGAACTTTTGAGCAATGACAGAAATTTATCATGAAACAGAAACCCTGTTTGGTGTTGTCTGACAGGATGTTTGGTGCAGGAGCTGAAGTTTTGTTGTTCTGCTTTAAAACTTCTTAACTTTTAACTCACCATTGATGGAATTTTCCCATGTGTTTTTACTGTTATACGGTAGGGGGCGCTATGACATCTACTGAAAGAGGACTGAATCTCCTGATCAAAACACAGGGCGAAGAAAATGCAGAAGTGACATCATGTGTAATCATATGCATATGTAAAATAATGCGATCATCAACATTAAACAGCATATGAATCAAAACTGAAATGTCGCCCCAGGACGAGCTACAGGACTGTGAAGCTTTGGGGGTGTTGATGGACTCCATCTGCTCCATCTGTGTTTTGATCATCGTCCTGAATCCCATTTGGATGTAGTCTTTCACAAAAACGTGATTTTCTCAGCTTTTTGCTCAAAATGTTGCTTTTTTAATGAAAATTACCCATGTTCAAGTGTTCATAAAAAAAGAATGTAGCTAGATTAAAACAGCTGTTTGTTTAAAAGCAAAGGATCTGTTCTTTCTTTTGAATTGCAAACAACAAAATATTCTGGAGGCCATGAAACTTTTGTGAAAAGAATTAAAATCACTGGCAGGGGCTGGCAAATAAAACATTTTTAAAAACGCTGGCGGGGAAAGAGTTAAAGGGAGCTCTAAATAAAACCACTAGGCCATCCATTAATGTGAATTTACCTTGGTAAATGAGAATTGTTAGTAAGGGAGTGCTTTAAACCAGTGTTATTTTATGGTTATTTATATAATAGGCCTATTCATTAAAGGTACACTTTGTAACTTTTCCGTCCGCTAGAGGTCGCCTATTCAAAAAAAAAAGGAATAGTTTGATGACTCCAAGTTTGAGCGCAGAATCTTGGGACATGTGGTCTTCACCTTACAGCCGGTGGAAAAAAATCGGGATAGGACTTGGGCAAAAATCATGTTCATGGATGTGATTATTAACGTTACTGTAGTATGAAGCAGAAGCAGGAGCGATTGTTAATAAGAAGAGCGCAACACAAGCCTCGCGAGAAGCGGGACCTTTATTATGGCATAGTCGCCAGCAGGACTTTTATTATGCCACATTCGCGAGCACCATTTCCGCTTTTCCGGTCATGAGTATGAGGTAACGCAGCTCTGTTTATCATATTAGACACATCTGAGTGTGCTAAAAATGATGTTGTGACGTTACTCTGTGCGTTCGTTCTGCGGCTGCTATGACACTTGTTCACACTGCAGTGAGAGTAAAGCGTTTCTGTAGAATTAAACCAGAAACCGTCTCCCTCACACGTCCCGGTTCATTGGTTAAAATAGCAATTTCTCACGATTTACAAATAGTTGGAAACATTTGGTATATTGTAAGTACTCAACTGAACAAAATATATAACACTGGCCTAGTGTTTTTTGGCATATTTTACTGAACATTTTTTACATAGTTCACCTTTAATATTTTGACTTTGCTTTTATTTTTTCAATTTCAGTTTTATTTTCAATTATAATTTTAGTTTAAAGATACACTATTTTCAAAATAGTTTTATACAATACATCATCAATCCTTCTTCCAAAGTGTGTTTTTGTCTATGGTAAGCCTATTCCAACAAATTTAACAAAACATACACTGTGTTCCAAATTATTATGCAAATGACATTTCAGTCGGATTTCAGTACAATAAACATTCAGATTTTAGTTTTTCAAAGAAAACTAAAATTAGTTTGTCATATTTCTCCATATCTTTTTAGATAACTGGCCTAAATCTCAGACAGGTTTGTTAATAGTTTACCAGGTCTACTGAGGTAAATAAAGAGGTTATTCTGCATTTTTAAGTCACAGTTCTCATGCAATATAAGGAAGGAAGATCTTTCTGAAGATGAAAAGCATGAAATGGTGCAATGTTATGCAAAAGGCATGGAAATGATCTGAGTGCATGGTCTGAAGCTCATGGCGCAGGTACACTTAGAGTGTGTCCGAATCCATTTTTGCTAGTTTAACGACAGAAAAAACGGTCCAATAGGGTTGTACCTACAGTGTAGTCTCTTAATGGGTAATGGGTGTGTTTTGGGCGTAACGTGCAATAAACCAATCAGAGTCTAATCCATTCCCTTTAAAAGCCAGTTGCGCTCGCATGGCGGATTCACTATTTACATGGAGGAATTTGCAAGCGGAAAGACTGAATGCTTCTCCAGAGAGGAGACGCCTTTCATTTTTTATAATTAAAAATGTGTGTGTGCTGCTGTGTGTGTAATTAGCAGATTGTGCACGCGTGGTGCACCCGCCTATAGGCGCATTACTAACATGCCCTTTAAATAACACAAAAAATACTATTGACTTTAGTCCAGGTTTTTGTTGCTCAATGGCGCAGTCGTTTTCAGTTCCTCAAAATAGCAACACGCCAACAATGCGCCTGAACACACCTGGTTTTCAGACCAGCACACCCATGGGTGAACAGATGGGAGCCAATGCATTTGCTATTTAAACAACATGGTACTGGATGTGAAAATTATAACTGTGTCGGGCTAAAACCAGCAAGAAACACTTGCGTCGTGTCTGGCGTTGCATTGTGCCGGGTGCATGATAGGGTCGACAATATTGTGTGAAAACTGAATGGAGATTATAAGATTTGAGTGTAATTTACAGCACAAGAGAAATCTGTCAGGTAAAGGCTTATTAAGGAAAGTTTCTGTTAAGAGTAGCAATATAAAAGCCCCTGTTGAGCAGTAAACAGGTATTTGAAGCAGCTGGAGTCTCAAGAAGCTCTCCATGCAGACTGGCAGTTGCATTTCAGAACCTCTAACCAAAGCCCACAAAGAGAAACATTCACAGTGGGTGTAGAAATACATGAAGACTCATTTTAAAATAGTTGTATTTATTTATGGGTGGTCTAGATGGATGGATTTCTGGATGGTTGGTGAGTGACCAACACGTCCAAACAAGACTGCGACGTCAGCGCAGGAGCCGGCGGGCGATGATTTGGGCTGGACTATTGGGAAGTGAGACGGTAGGTCCCTTTAGGGTCTCTGAAAGTGTCAAAATTACTTCTTCAAGATATGTGGAGTTTATAACTGACAATTTTCTGCTATGGTATAAACAGATGATGGTGCCTTCTGAAATAAAAGGACAAGCACTATCTCATGCTGCAAAAAACACCACAGCAATAAAACGGTTTCTACACCCACTGAGAACTGTCACTTGCTTAAAGGGATAGTTCACCCCAAAATGAAAATCCTGTCATCGTTTATTCACCCTCAAGTTATTCCAATCCCGTATGAGTTTTTTTATTCATCTGTACACAAAGGAATATATTTGGAAGAATGTTTGTAACCAAGCAGATCTTTGCAGCCATTGACTACCATAGTAGGAAAAACATCTATGGAAGTCAATGATTTGCTTGGTTACAAACATTCTTCCAGATATCTTCCTTTGTGTTCAGCAGAACAAAGACATTTTTGGGTGAACAACTATCCCTTTAATAATGCGGAACAACCTCTTTAAGTCGTGTTTCCATTTACCACCTGGCAAACTATTAACAAACCAGTCTGAGATTGAGACCAGTTTTCTACAAAGATATTGAGAAATAAAACAAACACTTTCTTTGAAAAACTCAAATCTGAATCTGTTTATTGTATTGAAATCCTGATATGTCACTGGCATTATTATTTAGAACAGTGTATTTTACAAAATATAGTTTTAGGGATGTCAAAGTTAACTTGAACACAATATAATAATTGAACGTATTGATTATTTTTTTTTATTACATTAACCAAATTTGATCACATTACTATTTAATTCTGCTTTCTAAAAGGCTGTCTAAATTTTAGAACTCATTATATTAACTGAATATTTTATTGACAGAGCTATGTCTCGTGACCAATTGTGTCATGCTAAAGAGTCGGGTGTATCATTTGAATGAGATATGACTGAGTGCGTGTGTTCACAAGCGGCGGGATAATGATTTCAGCGATTAAAACATTAAGATCAACTCTGTTCTTTATATAGAGATATCATAGGGCTTCAGAAGACTTGGTTAATAAAAGTTAATACTTTTATACAGTTTTTGGTCAGATTTTGCAATACATACCTGTGACTGTACATTTATTTGTCTGTTACGTGTGACATGTTTTATATTGTTGGTAGCTGGGTACAAGGCCGTAACCATGTCTTGAACATTGGGGGGGACCTATTTTTATTTATTTTTATAAAGCATAAAGAAACAGAACAGTGAACAAAATTCTAGGTCTAATTGTAGTTGGGAAATAATCATTTTGCGACTATTTGCAAACAATATTTGCGTCAAATATATTATTATAACACATACAAATATATTATATTATTGTCCCTGAATTTCAAATATTGGGGGGGGGGGGCTTGTTACAGCCCTGGGTGTGTAGGAAGTGGGTAGGTTTAGGGTAGGAGTGGGGTTAGTTGCTCTAAAATATAAAAGTAGCCAATAAATATTTATAAAATCATGTCTACTTTTACAAATGCCAAGAATTAAATGACGTGTTGGGCAAACAACTGAAATCAATGGAGTACTGTGCGTCGAAAAATAATGTTAAAGTGGTATCCTTCATTAAAAATTGACTCCGAAGGGTGTGGACCAAGCGTCAATATGTGACGAGTTGAGAACGTGTGAACATGTTGGTTTTTTATACATAAAAATAAATAGCGGACATTTTGGGTTAACAATGGGACCATCACATTTGGAGGGGTTTCTCATTTGAAAAGCAAGCCTCTGCTGCCTTTCGGAAAATGTTTTTCAACAACATGATAAAAAACACCAACGATCCTTGAACGATTAGATTTATTGTCAGCAATAATCACAGTAATAAACAGTTCTTCCACTAAATATCGTTGATCATTTCATGACTCTCTGGAAAGCTTGATTCTGATCGGACAATCGCATCAGTTGAATATTTTGCTATATAATGAGTGCTAGTGACTTTCAATGCAGTTAATCCAATTATACTAAAAAGTAATACCACAATGTGATTTCTGTAGCTAAATGTTGCAGTTCCAGCACGCTTAATCAGGAAAAGTGCTCATCTGGCAATACTGACCATGGCAAAAGCCAATAATGTGGTAGTGTATTGTGTTGAGGTGCTATTGATGCTGTATTGATTTCCCCGGTCAAGGTCATGAGCAAAGAGACGCATCTCTTCTGAGTTCACTTCACTGATTGATTGTCTATTAGGGAAGAGCGTTAAATATCCCCTGCATTATAGCTTTGAAGCTAATGACAAAGGCAGCTTGCGCATGACTTATTAAGGCCAGGATGAAATAGAGCTCCACCAATTGTGAAAGTGCTTTCTTGGCACAGATCATAGCAGCCGAGTCTCCAGCCGCAGAAATTTCACAAAGGACCTTGTTTAGTCACATCAGCAAATAACCACCGTGATAAATCAGCGCTGGATAATGCTATGCAATATTACCTGCTTATGATAAAACACCCTGATGCGCTATTGGCTTGTAATAAGCGAAAAGCA
>JARQWZ010003391.1:150000-163887 GCA_033150135.1 Gobio occitaniae | reverse complement strand
AGTGTGTGTGTGAGTGTGATCGCAGTGCTTCAGTGTCTGTGTGTGTGTGATCGCAGTGCTTCAGTGTCTGTGTGTGTGTGTGTCTGTGATCGCAGTGCTTCAGTGTCTGTGTGTGTGTGTGTGTGTGTGTGTGTTAGTGTGATCGCAGTGCTTCAGTGTGTGTTAGTGTGATCGCAGTGCTTCAGTGTGTGTGAGTGTGATCGCAGTGCTTCAGTGTCTGTGTGTGTGTGATCGCAGTGCTTCAGTGTGTGTGTGAGTGTGATCGCAGTGCTTCAGTGTGTGTGTGAGTGTGATCGCAGTGCTTCAGTGTGTGTGTGTGAGTGTGATCGCAGTGCTTCAGTGTCTGTGTGAGTGTGATCGCAGTGCTTCAGTTTCTGTGAGTGTGTGTGATCGCAGTGCTTCAGTGTGTGTGTGTGAGTGTGTGATCGCAGTGCTTCAGTGTGTGTGTGTGAGTGTGTGATCGCAGTGCTTCAGTGTCTGTGTGTGTGAGTGTGTGATCGCAGTGCTTCAGTGTCTGTGTGTGTGTGTGTGTGTGAGTGAGTGTGATCGCAGTGCTTCAGTGTGTGTGTGAGTGTGATCGCAGTGCTTCAGTGTCTGTGTGTGTGTGTGATCGCAGTGCTTCAGTGTCTGTGTGTGTGTGTGATCGCAGTGCTTCAGTGTCTGTGTGTGTGTGTGTTAGTGTGATCGCAGTGCTTCAGTGTGTGTGTGAGTGATCGCAGTGCTTCAGTGTGTGTGTGTGTATGATCGCAGTGCTTCAGTGTCTGTGTGTGTGTGTGATCGCAGTGCTTCAGTGTGTGTGTGAGTGTGATCGCAGTGCTTCAGTGTCTGTGTGAGTGTGATCGCAGTGCTTCAGTGTCTGTGTGTGTGTGTGATCGCAGTGCTTCAGTGTGTGTGTGAGTGTGATCGCAGTGCTTCAGTGTCTGTGTGAGTGTGATCGCAGTGCTTCAGTGTCTGTGAGTGTGTGTGATCGTAGTGCTTCAGTGTGTGTTTGTGTGTGTGAGTGTGTGATCGCAGTGCTTCAGTGTGTGTGTGTGTGAGTGTGTGATCGCAGTGCTTCAGTGTCTGTGAGTGTGTGTGATCGCAGTGCTTCAGTGTCTGTGTGTGTATGTGTGAGTGTGTGATCGCAGTGCTTCAGTGTCTGTGTGAGTGAGTGTGATCGCAGTGCTTCAGTGTCTGTGAGTGTGTGTGATCGCAGTGCTTCAGTGTCTGTGAGTGTGTGTGATCGCAGTGCTTCAGTGTCTGTGTGTGTGAGTGTGTGATCGCAGTGCTTGAGTGTCTGTGAGTGTGTGTGATCGCAGTGCTTCAGTGTCTGTGAGTGTGTGTGATCGCAGTGCTTCAGTGTGTGTGTGTGTGAGTGTGTGATCGCAGTGCTTCAGTGCCTGTGTGTGTGTGTGTGAGTGTGTGTGTGATCGCAGTGCTTCAGTGTCTGTGTGTGTGAGTGTGTGTTCGCAGTGCTTCAGTGTGTGTGTGTGTGTGTGAGTGTGTGATCGCAGTGCTTCAGTGTGTGTGTGAGAGTGTGTGATCGCAGTGCTTCAGTGTGTGTGTGAGTGTGTGATCGCAGTGCTTCAGTGTGTGTGTGTGTGTGTGTGTGAGTGTGTGATCGCAGTGCTTCAGTGTGTGTGTGAGTGTGTGATCGCAGTGCTTCAGTGTCTGTGTGTGTGAGTGTGTGATCGCAGTGCTTCAGTGTGTGTGTGTGAGTGTGTGATCGCAATGCTTCAGTGTCTGTGTGTGTGTGTGTGTGAGTGTGTGATCGCAGTGCTTCAGTGTGTGTGTGAGTGTGATCGCAGTGCTTCAGTGTCTGTGTGTGTGTGTGTGTGTGTGTGTGATCGCAGTGCTTCAGTGTCTGTGTGTGTGTGATCGCAGTGCTTCAGTGTGTGTGTGAGTGTGATCGCAGTGCTTCAGTGTCTGTGTGTGTGTGATCGCAGTGCTTCAGTGTCTGTGTGTGAGTGTGAGTGTGATCGCAGTCCTTCAGTGTCTGTGTGAGTGTGATCGCAGTGCTTCAGTGTCTGTGTGAGTGTGATCGCAGTGCTTCAGTGTCTGTGTGTGTGTGATCGCAGTACTTCAGTGTGTGTTTGTGTGTGTGTGTGTGATCGCAGTCCTTCAGTGTCTGTGTGTGTGTGATCGCAGTGCTTCAGTGTCTGTGTGAGTTTGATCGCAGTGCTTCAGTGTCTGTGTGAGTGTGATCGCAGTCCTTCAGTGTCTGTGTGTGAGTGATCGCAGTGCTTCAGTGTCTGCGTGTGTGTGATCGCAGTGCTTCAGTGTGTGTGTGTGTGTGATCGCAGTGCTTCAGTGTCTGTGTGAGTGTGATCGCAGTGCTTCAGTGTCTGTGTGTGTGTGTGATCGCAGTGCTTCAGTGTCTGCGTGTGTGTGATCGCAGTGCTTCAGTGTCTGTGTGTGTGATCGCAGTGCTTCAGTGTCTGTGTGAGTGTGATCGCAGTGCTTCAGTGTCTGTGTGTGTGATCGCAGTGCTTCAGTGTCTGTGTGAGTGTGATCGCAGTGCTTCAGTGTCTGTGTGAGTGTGATCGCAGTGCTTCAGTGTCTGAGTGTGTGATCGCAGTGCTTCAGTGTGTGTGTGTGTGTGTGATCGCAGTGCTTCAGTGTCTGTGTGAGTGTGATCGCAGTGCTTCAGTGTCTGTGTGTGTGTGTGTGATCGCAGTGCTTCAGTGTCTGCGTGTGTGTGATCGCAGTGCTTCAGTGTCTGTGTGTGTGATCGCAGTGCTTCAGTGTCTGTGTGTGTGAGTGTGATCGCAGTGCTTCAGTGTCTGTGTGTGTGTGATCGCAGTGCTTCAGTGTCTGTGTGTGTGTGATCGCAGTACTTCAGTGTCTGTGTGAGTGTGATCGCAGTGCTTCAGTGTCTGTGTGTGATCGCAGTGCTTCAGTGTGTGTGAGTGTGATCGCAGTGCTTCAGTGTGTGTGTGTGTGTGTGATCGCAGTGCTTCAGTGTCTGTGTGTGTGTGATCGCAGTGCTTCAGTGTCTGTGTGAGTGTGATCGCAGTGCTTCAGTGTCTGTGTGAGTGTGATCGCAGTGCTTCAGTGTCTGTGTGAGTGTGATCGCAGTGCTTCAGTGTGTGTGTGAGTGTGATCGCAGTGCTTCAGTGTGTGTGTGTGTGTGTGAGTGTGTGATCGCAGTGCTTCAGTGTCTGTGTGAGTGTGTGATCGCAGTGCTTCAGTGTGTGTGTGAGTGTGATCGCAGTGCTTCAGTGTGTGTGTGTGAGTGTGTGATCGCAGTGCTTCAGTGACTGTGTGTGAGTGTGTGATCGCAGTGCTTCAGTGTGTGTGTGAGTGTGTGATCGCAGTGCTTCAGTGTGTGTGTGAGTGTGATCGCAGTGCTTCAGTGTGTGTGTGAGTGTGATCGCAGTGCTTCAGTGTCTGTGTGAGTGTGTGTGATCGCAGTGCTTCAGTGTCTGTGTGTGTGAGTGTGTGATCGCAGTGCTTCAGTGTCTGTGTGTGTGAGTGTGTGATCGCAGTGCTTCAGTGTCTGTGTGTGTGAGTGTGTGATCGCAGTGCTTCAGTGTCTGTGTGTGTGAGTGTGTGATCGCAGTGCTTCAGTGTCTGTGTGTGTGAGTGTGTGATCGCAGTGCTTCAGTGTGTGTGTGAGTGTGATCGCAGTGCTTCAGTGTGTGTGTGTGTGTGATCGCAGTGCTTCAGTGTGTGTGTGAGTGTGTGATCGCAGTGCTTCAGTGTGTCTGTGTGTGAGTGTGTGATCGCAGTGCTTCAGTGTGTGTGTGTATGTGATCGCAGTGCTTCAGTGTGTGTGTGAGTGTGATCGCAGTGCTTCAGTGTCTGTGTGTGTGTGATCGCAGTGCTTCAGTGTGTGTGAGTGTGATCGCAGTGCTTCAGTGTGTGTGTGAGTGTGTGATCGCAGTGCTTCAGTGTCTGTGTGTGAGTGTGATCGCAGTGCTTCAGTGTGTGTGTGAGTGTGTGATCGCAGTGCTTCAGTGTCTGTGTGTGAGTGTGATCGCAGTGCTTCAGTGTCTGTGTGTGTGTGTGATCGCAGTGCTTCAGTGTCTGTGTGTGTGTGATCGCAGTGCTTCAGTGTCTGTGTGTGTGATCGCAGTGCTTCAGTGTCTGTGTGAGTGTGATCGCAGTGCTTCAGTGTGTGTGTGTGTGTGATCGCAGTGCTTCAGTGTGTGTGTGTGTGTGATCGCAGTGCTTCAGTGTCTGTGTGTGTGTGATCGCAGTGCTTCAGTGTCTGTGTGAGTGTGATCGCAGTGCTTCAGTGTCTGTGTGAGTGTGATCGCAGTGCTTCAGTGTGTGTGTGTGTGTGATCGCAGTGCTTCAGTGTGTGTGTGTGTGTGATCGCAGTGCTTCAGTGTCTGTGTGTGTGTGATCGCAGTGCTTCAGTGTCTGTGTGTGTGTGTGATTGCAGTGCTTCAGTGTCTGTGTGTGTGTGATCGCAGTGCTTCAGTGTGTGTGTGTGTGTGATCGCAGTGCTTCAGTGTGTGTGTGTGTGTGATCGCAGTGCTTCAGTGTCTGTGTGTGTGTGATCGCAGTGCTTCAGTGTCTGTGTGTGTGTGTGATCGCAGTGCTTCAGTGTCTGTGTGTGTGTGATCGCAGTGCTTCAGTGTCTGTGTGTGTGTGTGATCGCAGTGCTTCAGTGTCTGTGTGAGTGTGATCGCAGTGCTTCAGTGTGTGTGTGTGTGTGATCGCAGTGCTTCAGTGTGTGTGTGTGTGTGATCGCAGTGCTTCAGTGTCTGTGTGTGTGTGATCGCAGTGCTTCAGTGTCTGTGTGAGTGTGATCGCAGTGCTTCAGTGTGTGTGTGTGTGTGATCGCAGTGCTTCAGTGTGTGTGTGTGTGTGATCGCAGTGCTTCAGTGTGTGTGTGTGTGTGATCGCAGTGCTTCAGTGTCTGTGTGTGTGTGATCGCAGTGCTTCAGTGTCTGTGTGTGTGTGTGATTGCAGTGCTTCAGTGTCTGTGTGTGTGATGGCAGTGCTTCAGTGTGTGTGTGTGTGATCGCAGTGCTTCAGTGTCTGTGTGTTTGAGTATGATCGCAGTGCTTCAGTGTCTGTGTGTGTGATCGCAGTGCTTCAGTGTGTGTGTGAGTGTGTGATCGCAGTGCTTCAGTGTCTGTGTGTGAGTGTGATCGCAGTGCTTCAGTGTGTGTGTGTGTGTGATCGCAGTGCTTCAGTGTGTGTGTGTGTGATCGCAGTACTTCAGTGTGTGTGTGTGTGATCGCAGTGCTTCAGTGTCTGTGTGTGTGTGATCGCAGTGCTTCAGTGTCTGTGTGAGTGTGATCGCAGTGCTTCAGTGTCTGTGTGTGATCGCAGTGCTTCAGTGTCTGTGTGTGTGTGATCGCAGTGCTTCTGTGTGTGTGATGGTAGTGCTTCAGTGTGTGTGTGTGTGATCGCAGTGCTTCAGTGTGTGTGAGTGTGATCGCAGTGCTTCAGTGTGTGTGTGTGTGTGATCGCAGTGCTTCAGTGTGTGTGAGTGTGAACGCAGTGCTTCAGTGTGTGTGTGTGTGTGTGATCGCAGTGCTTCAGTGTGTGTGAGTGTGATCGCAGTGCTTCAGTGTGTGTGTGTGTGTGATCGCAGTGCTTCAGTGTGTGTGAGTGTGAACGCAGTGCTTCAGTGTGTGTGTGTGTGTGATCGCAGTGCTTCAGTGTCTGTGTGAGTGTGAACGCAGTGCTTCAGTGTGTGTGTGTGTGTGAACGCAGTGCTTCAGTGTGTGTGTGTGTGTGATCGCAGTGCTTCAGTGTGTGTGAGTGTGATCGCAGTGCTTCAGTGTCTGTGTGAGTGTGAACGCAGTGCTTCAGTGTGTGTGTGTCTCCGGCAGATCTTCATTTGGCCGCTGAACTGGGGAAGAATTTACTGGAGCAGAACCGAGAGTTAGAGGAGACACTCCAGCAGATGCAGGAGACCAACCAGGAGCAGCTGCAAGAGATAGAGGTACTGATCTATCTATCTATCTATCTATCTATCTATCTATCCATCCATCCATCCATCCATCCATCCATCCATCCATCCATCCATCCATCCATCCATCCATCCATCCATCCATCCATCCATCCATCCATCCATCCATCCATCCATCCATCCATCCATCCATCCATCCATCCATCCATCCATCCATCCATCCATCCATCCATCCATCCATCCATCTAACCATCTGTCATCCATGTATCATCTATCTATCTGTCCGTCCGTCCTTCCATCCATCCGTCCATCTATCCATCTATCATCTATCTGTCCGTCCATTCATCTATCCACCCATCCATCCATCTATCCGTCCGTCCATCCATCCATCCATCATCTTTCTGTCCATCCATTCATCCATCTATCATCTATCTGTCCATCCATCCATCCATCTATCATCTATCTGTCCGTCCATTCATCCTTCAATCCATCCATCTATCATCTATCTGTCCGTCCATTCATCCTTCCATCCATCCATCTATCATCTATCTGTCCGTCCATTCATTCATCCATCCATCCATGTATCATCTATCTATCTGTCTGTCCGTCCTTCCATCCATCCGTCCATCTATCCATCTATCCATCTATCATCTATCTGTCTGTCCGTCCATTCATCCATCCACCCATCCATCCATCTATCCGTCCGTCCATCCATCCATCATCTTTCTGTCCATCCATTCATCCTTCCATCCATCCATCCATCCATCTATCATCTATCTGTCCATCCATCAATCCATCTATCATCTATCTGTCCATCCATTCATCCTTCCATCCATCCATCTATCATCTATCTGTCCGTCCATTCATCCATCCATCCATGTATCATCTATCTATCTGTCCGTCCGTCCTTCCATCCATCCATCCATCCATCTATCATCTATCTGTCCGTCCATTCATCCATCCATCCATCTATCATCTATCTGTCCGTCCATTCATCCATCCATCCATGTATCATCTATCTATCTGTCCGTCCTTCCATCCATCCATCCATCTATCATCTATCTGTACGTCCATTCATCCATCCATCCATGTATCATTTATCTATCTGTCCGTCCGTCCTCTCATCCATCCATCCATCCATCTATCCGTCCGTCCGTCCATCCATCTATCATCTATCTGTCCGTCCATTCATCCTTCCATCCATCCATCTATCATCTATCTGTCCGTCCATTCATCCTTCCATCCATCCATCTATCATCTATCTGTCCGTCCATTCATCCATCCACCCATCCATGTATAATTTATCTATCTGTCCGTCTGTCCTCTCATCCATCCATCCATCCATCCATCTATCATCTATCTGTCCGTCCATTCATCCATCCATCCATCCATCTATCTGTGTGTCCATTCATCCTTCCATCCATCCATCTATCATCTATCTGTCCGTCCATTCATCCTTCCATCCATCCATCTATCATCTATCTGTCCGTCCATTCATCCATCCATCCATCCATCTATCTGTCCGTCCATTCATCCTTCCATCCATCCATCTATCATCTATCTGTCCGTCCGTCCATCCATCCATCCATGTATAATTTATCTATCTGTCCGTCTGTCCTCTCATCCATCCATCCATCCATCTATCATCTATCTGTCCGTCCATTCATCCATCCATCCATCCATCTATCTGTGTGTCCATTCATCCTTCCATCCATCCATCTATCATCTATCTGTCCGTCCATTCATCCATCCATCCATCCATCTATCTGTACGTCCATTCATCCTTCCATCCATCCATCTATCATCTATCTGTCCGTCCATTCATCCTTCCATCCATCCATCTATCATCTATCTGTCCGTCCATTCATCCATCCATCCATCCATCCATCTATCTGTACGTCCATTCATCCTTCCATCCATCCATCTATCATCTATCTGTCCGTCCATTCATCCATCCACCCATCCATCCATCCATCCATGTATCATTTATCTATCTGTCCGTCTGTCCTCTCATCCATCCATCCATCCATCTATCATCTATCTGTCCGTCCATCCATCCACCCATCCATCCATCCATCAATCTATCTGTCCGTCCGTCCGTCCATCCATCCATCCATCCATCCATCCATCCATGTATCATTTATCTATCTGTCCGTCTGTCCTCTCATCCATCCATCCATCCATCTATCATCTATCTGTCCGTCCATCCATCCACCCATCCATCCATCCATCAATCTATCTGTCCGTCCGTCCGTCCATCCATCCATCCATCCATCCATCCATCCATCCATGTATCATTTATCTATCTGTCCGTCTGTCCTCTCATCCATCCATCCATCCATCTATCATCTATCTGTCCGTCCATCCATCCACCCATCCATCCATCCATCAATCTATCTGTCCGTCCGTCCGTCCATCCATCTATCATCTTTCTGTCCATCCATCAAATGCACTGAAGAATGCATCCAGTGATAACCCATTGTTAAAGAACAATACTTTAGATAAATATGTAGATGTATTGTATGTACAGCATTTACATTCTTCTTAAGCTAATATAATTAACATGTTCATGTGAAACAGGACTGTACAATAAAGTGCTACTGATTGTAGTCTAATGATATTTCCTCCTGTGTCCAGCATCTGTCTAAACAGGTGGATCTGCTGAGGTCAGTGAACGATCAGCACGCTAGAGTCTACGAGCAGCTGGATGTGAGCGCGCGAGAGCTGGAGCTGAAGAACCAGAGGCTGGTGCTGGAGAACCGAGCGGCCCAGGTCACAGTCCACAGGTGAGGCTTCAGGAGCACTGTAGATGAGGACCAGGATGATGACCTGCTTTAATGACACGCCTCCTCACGCACAGGCTCACGGAGACGGTGGACGGGCTGCAGACGCAGGTGGAGGAGCTCCAGCTCCTGGTTTCTGCTGGACAGACCCGGTCCAGTGCACATCTGGAACCAGCACAGCATGACAGGGTTCAGGGTCTCACACACTGCCAGCACAAGCAGCAGTTACACAAGTGAGTCTCTGCACATTTTACTGTGTTTTGTTTAATACCATAGTTAATATCTTAGCAATCGCATAGCAACACCCTAGCAACCACTCTGAGTACCCTAGCAATCACATAGTAACACCCTAGCAACCACTCTGAGTCCCTAGCAACCACTCTGAGTACCCTAGCAATCACATGGCAACACCCTAGCAACCACTCTGAGTACCCTAGCAACCGCATAGCAACACCCTAGGAACCACTCGGAGTACCCTACCAACCGTATAGCAACACCCTAGCAACCACTCTGAGTACCCTAGCAATCACATAGCAACACCCTAGCAACCACTCTGAGTACCCTAGCAACCGCATAGCAACACCCTAGCAACCACTCTGAGTACCCTAGCAATCACATAGCAACACCCTAGCAACCACTCTGAGTACCCTAGCAATCACATAGCAACACCCTAGCAACCACTCTGAGTACCCTAGCAATCACATAGCAACACCCTTGCAACCACTCTGAGTCCCTAGCAACCACTCTGAGTACCCTAGCAACCGCATAGCAACACCCTAGCAACCACTCGGAGTACCCTACCAACCGCATAGCAACACCTTAGCAACCACTCTGAGTCCCTAGCAATCGCATAGCAACACCCTAGCAACCACTCTGAGTACCCTAGCAACTGTTTAGCTCCACCCACTCCACCTGTTAGCTCCACCCACTCCACCTGTTAGTTCCACCCACTCCACCTGTTAGCTTCACCCACTCCACCTGTTAGTTTCACCCACTTCACGTTATCTCCACCCACTCCACGTTATCGCACCCACTCCACATGTTAGCTCCACCCCCTCCACATGTTAGCCCCACCCACTCCACATGTTAGCTCCACTCACTCCACATGTTAGCTCCACCCACTCCACATGTTAGCTCCACCCACTTCACATGTTAGCTCCACCCACTCCACATGTTAGCTCCACCCACTTCACATGTTAGCTCCACCCACTCCACATGTTAGCTCCACCCACTCCGCATGTTAGTTCCACCCACTTTGCATGTTAGCTCCACCCACTCCACATGTTAGCTCCACCCCTCCACATGTTAGCTCCACCCACTCCACCTGTTAGCTCCGCCCACTCCACATGTTAGCTCCACCCCCTCCACATGTTAGCTCCACCCACTCCACATGTTACCTCCACCCACTCTACCTGTTAGCTCCACCCACTCCACATGTTAGCTCCACCCACTCCACCTGTTAGCTCCACCCACTCATATTTTTTTACAGTCTATGTAGGCGACGCACACACGGGCCGTGTCCTGGTTAAAATCGCTTATTTCTCTGGATTTAAACATTCTTGGAAACATTTGGGATAATATAAGCACACAAGTCTGCAAAATATATAACACTGTTCTAGTCGGATATTCTAATTCAAAAACTTACATATTGCACCTTTAACGGGAACATGATCACGTTCTTAGAGCATGTTTTTGTTCCGTGACTAATGGCTCTGTTTCTACCACGCTGTGTTTATTTCAGGTGCTTTTCCCATGAGCAGTGTGTTCGGGAGGATCAGGATGAGAGGCGGGCGCTGACCCATTCCCTGCGGGCACAGCTGAGCTCAGAGCGGGCACAGAGAGAGGCAGTGGAGCGGGACGCTGGAGCTCTGGCACACCAGCTCAGAGAACTGGAGCCCAGAGCTGCCCTGCTGGGGGTCTATGAGGGCCGGCTGGAGGAGGTGGAGGCCGAAGTCCAGGAGCTCCGGCTTCTGTTGCGCTCCAGGGAAAACAACACGTCAATCACAGCGGATGATGAAGTGGGCGTGGTCAGCCACAGGAGGCAGTCACACGGTGAAGAGCATCATGGGATATCTCTGCTGAACGAGATGGATGCTCAGTACTCCACCCTGAAGGAGAAATACGACACGCTTCTGCGCCAACACAAATCTGCCCAAACACACACACACTCTCACACACAGCCCGCCTACAAGGCCCTGTTTCACCAGATCTTCACCTTCATTCAAAAGAGCAAAGAGGACCTGAAGGAGAACAGGACCAAGCCCGTTCAGACTGAATGAGGCACGGCTTTGCATCCCTTTGCAAAAAAAAAAATCTAATTTAATTTCACAAACAAAAAAACACTGAATTAAACATGAAATGCTGAAATCTTTTTCCCAGTGTGGTTTATTCTGACAGAACCACTATAGAGACGTGTACATTTTAACAAAATTACACAGAAACGTATATGGTGATTATATATAACGTACTTTAAAGGTAGGGTAGGTAAGAATGATCTAAAACACTTTTGTCCAAATTTGTTTAAACTTTCTTTATATGTCAATACATAATTAAATTGTAAGTACTCTGAAAAGGAGAGTATAAAAATCGAGTGACTCTAGACTTTTTAATCTGCAATAAACACCGCTCATTATTTTCGTTCGGGCCGAAATACGTGATTGGCTTGGGCGCCTGTCACTCTCTCTCGCTACCATGGCAACCGCCGCTTTTGCTCCAGGATCCGCCCACATGCGCGCGCCCCAGTGTTGCCAAGGGCTACTTCAACACTGTTGCCGCGGCTGATTTTCATGTCCGCGGGTTGAAGCGACCCCAATTATGTGATATTTTCCCCCAGGATTTGCGAATTTTAGCAGGCAGCCCTACCAAAAAGACACATATTTTACCCCCCAAACGCGATTTTTACCGGAGAAACACGATTGGGCTTGTTTTGGGCTAGTTTTGAGTAGCAATTGGGCGGATTTTGTTGTGAAAACCTGGCAACCCTGACGCACCCGTTTGAGTTCAAGAGGCTGTATTTCTGCTGGACAGGTAATCTTTCATTTTGATTATATATTTTTTTGGTTTATGTTTTCATGAAGCATGTCTCACTAGCACACGTAGCTGCCTAATATAGCTAACATAACATTACTTAGCATAAAGTTACAATGTTATACACTTAGCGAGCCATTAGTAGAGATGATAAATACTCAATATGCTTAGCTCAAGTTGATCGCTGTCGTGTTGAATTTCGCAAAATGTAACTTTCGATAATAAAATGCATGTGTAAAAGCTAGTCCACCGCATCCAGGAACTTTTTTTAGAGCTAAGTTAGCTTTAGCTGCTACCCTCTGTCTAAACTCTTCTACCATGTTCACCGGGAACTTTACCTGCACGTTTATTTCCGCCCTTGGTTTGTTTTTATATTCTCTACCAATGTTTACTGATGTTTTTATCTTGTATCTGTGTGTGTCGTAGACACTGTGTTGTGTGTGTATTTTAAACTTTACCAGTATCGTTATTCTAGCTTGATAGTGAGTACTAAAAGACATCTTATTTGTTTATATTCATAATGATAAAGTTAGATGTTTTATTACATGTGATTCTGACATGATGTCACTAGATGCACTTCTTCTCCGCTCGCCTCAGGTTAATAATGCGTCTTCCAGCTGATCGTGGTGGGCGTGTTCATGTGTTTTGGGGGCGTGGCTTTGGAACGAGCCCAGAAGGGAGAAGCTGGAGTGAATGGAAATAATGAGCTGTCTTTAAAACAGTCGTGAGAGGTCTACAGACAATACAGAGTACTTACATTTTAATTATGTATTGATATATAAAGAAAGTTTAAACAAATTTGGAAAAAAAGTTTTTTAACCAAATCTTATCTACCCTACCTTTAATACATATTTATAAATGTCACCACTTAATAAAATCTGTAAACCTCTGAAGGAAATATTGTTTTTAATGTTTTATAGTCGGCTGAATCTCATTAAAACATATCCAGCTTATATATTACAGAATCAAGAGCATATCTTTAGACATATCTAACTATTTTAATGAACTTTAATGATCTGAGAAGAAGAATATAATAAATAATGTTGACTTTTGCTCTTATGATTTAAATATATAATGTGTCTGCAATACAGAAATGTGCTCGTCATGACAATAATTAAATGCAAACATCTTTATTTTGAATATGTGGAATTAAGCCAGTGCTTTTATTTAGTCATAACTGACCATCTTTTAAATGAAACCCATTATGTTGTGTTAGTTAGAAGCAGGAAAAATGGTAAAGGGGTCAGAATACACAGAGTTTGTTGCGTATGGGTGCCCATAGTGGTCATAATGTTATGCCTGATTGATTGGTGTATGTGTAAATGCTTTACAATTTAAATATATAATTCAGAAATGTGGAAATAATGTAATGCAATCATTTTGAATATTGGGGAAACAGCTTTTTGTGGAACTATAGTGCTTTTTTTATTCATAACTGATTTATCATTTAAAGGAAAGCCATTATCTTGTAATGATCATGTGCACTTTGTAACTCTAGTAGTTCATGTGTGGTGCGTGTGACCTTTCACCTTTATCGGCAGTGCCAAACACATAGAAATGGAGTTGAAAGCGAGAACATGATCTTCAGTCCTGCGTCTAATCAAAGCCTGTGATAAGATGTGTGTGTGTGGCGTTAGGTAAAGTGTGTATCAGCTGACGGAGGACAGAACAGACGTCTCTTATCGTCAACACACCCGACTGGAGTGTGCACTTTGCTCACATTGAACATGTCCTGAAAATTTGCTCCTTTAAATTTAATAATTTTTTATAATTTTATCCTGCTTCTAACACAGCAACTCTGAGGACAAAATGTTCACTTGCTGCCTAATATATCCCAGAGATCATCAGTGTTATTGGTCATAATGTTATGCCTGAGCGGTGTATATTATATAATGAACTCACAAGCTGTATTTATATTAACAGATGTTAAAGGGCTGGTTGATTGGCCCTTTTTACAAGATGACAAATAAGTCTTGGATGTCCCCTGAGTGTGTGTGTGTGTGTGTGTGTGTGTTTCAGCTCAAAATACCCCACAGATCATTTTTCATGTTAAAATTGTCACTTTTTGAGGGTGAGCAAAAACATGCATTTTTTGTGTGTGTCCCTTTAAATGCAAATGAGCTGCTCACTTTCAGGAAGAGGGCGGAGCTTCAAGGGCTCATGTTAGGTAACGTGTGTATCAGCTGGGTGATACAGCTCTGATTACCTCACACACACACACAC
>JARQWZ010003391.1:80000-145000 GCA_033150135.1 Gobio occitaniae | reverse complement strand
ATACACCCATCAATCTGTCCTCCATCCACCCATCAATCTGTCCTCTATCCACCTGTCATCCATCAATCTGTCCTACATAAATCATCCATCTATCTGTCCTCCATCCATCCATCTGTCCTCCATCCACCCATCAATCTGTCCTCCATCCATCCATCTATCTGTCCTCCATACATCATTCATCTATCTGTCCTCCATCCATCCATCTATCTGTCCTCCATACATCATCCATCTATCTGACCTCCATCCATCCATTTATCCTCCATCCATCCATCAATCTGTCCTCCATCCATCCATCATCCGTCCTACATCCATCCATCCATCAATCTGTCCTCCATCCATCCATTATCCATCTATCTGTCTTCCATCAATCAATCCTCCATACATCATCCATCTATCGGTCTTCCATCCCCTCAATCTGTCCTCCATGCATCATCCATCTATCTGTCCTCCATCCACCCATCAATCTGTCCTCCATCCATCCATCTGTCCTCCATCCACCCATCAATCTGTCCTCCATCCATCCATTATCCATCTATCTGTCTTCCATCCATCTATCTGTCCTCCATACATCATCCATCAATCTGTCCTCTATCCATCCATCAATCTGTCCTCTATCCATCCATCCGTCTGTCCTCCATCCATCCACCAATCTGTCCTCCGTCCATCCATTATCCATCTATCTGTCCTCCATACATCATCCATCAATCTGTCCTCCATACATCATCCATCAATCTGTCCTCTATCCATCCATCCGTCTGTCCTCCATCCATCCACCAATCTGTCCTCCATCCATCCATTATCCATCTATCTGTCCTCCATACATCATCCATCAATCTGTCCTCTATCCATCCATCAATCTGTCCTCTATCCATCCATCCGTCTGTCCTCCATCCATCCACCAATCTGTCCTCCGTCCATCACCTATCTGTCCTACGCCCATCCATCCATCCGTCTGTCCACCCATCCATCTGTCATCCATCCATCCGTCTGTCCTCCGTCCATCACCTTTCTGTCCTACGCCCATCCATCCATCCGTCTGTCCACCCATCAATCTGTCCTCCATCCACCCATCAATCTGTCCTCCATCCATCCATTATCCATCTATCTGTCTTCCACCCATCAATCTGTCCTCCATCCACCCATCAATCTGTCCTCCATCCATCCATTATCCATCTATCTGTCTTCTATCAATCAATCTGTCCTCCATACATCATCGATCCATCATCCATCTATCTGTCCACCATCCACCCATCTGTCCTCCATACATCATCCATCCATCCAACAATCTGTCCTCCATACATCATCGATCCATCATCCATCTATCTGTCCACCATCCACCCATCTGTCCTCCATACATCATCCATCCATCCAACAATCTGTCCTCCATACATCATCCATCCATCTGTCCTCCATACATCATCCATCCATCCACCCATCTGTCCTCCATACATCCAACAATCTGTCCTCCATACATCATCCATCCATCTGTCCTCCATACATCATCCATCCATCCACCCATCTGTCCTCCATACATCCAACAATCTGTCCTCCATACATCATCCATCCATCTGTCCTCCATACATCATCCATCCATCTGTCCTCCATACATCATCCATCCATCTGTCCTCCATACATCATCCATCCATCCACCCATCTGTCCTCCATACATCATCCATCCATCTGTCCTCCATACATCATCCATCCATCTGTCCTCCATACATCATCCATCCATCTGTCCTCCATACATCATCCATCCATCTGTCCTCCATACATCATCCATCCATCTGTCCTCCATCCATCATCCATCCATCTGTCCTCCATACATCATCCATCCATCTGTCCTCCATACATCATCCATCCATCTGTCCTCCATACATCATCCATCCATCCACCCATCTGTCCTCCATACATCATCCATCCATCTGTCCTCCATACATCATCCATCCATCTGTCCTCCATACATCATCCATCCATCTGTCCTCCATACATCATCCATCCATCCACCCATCTGTCCTCCATACATCATCCATCCATCTGTCCTCCATACATCATCCATCCATCCACCCATCTGTCCTCCATACATCATCCATCCATCTGTCCTCCATACATCATCCATCCATCTGTCCTCCATACATCATCCATCCATCCACCCATCTGTCCTCCATACATCATCCATCCATCCACCCATCTGTCCTCCATACATCCAACAATCTGTCCTCCATACATCATCCATCCATCTGTCCTCCATACATCATCCATCCATCCACCCATCTGTCCTCCATACATCATCCATCCATCCACCCATCTGTCCTCCATACATCATCCATCCATCCACCCATCTGTCCTCCATACATCCAACAATCTGTCCTCCATACATCATCCATCCATCCAACAATCTGTCCTGTGTGCGCAACTGATCCGCGGTTGTATACCACAAACACAGCATTTATTCATTTTTTTTTTTATTTCAAATCCAAAAGTTGTTACTGAACATGGCTTGTCAGAATTGCAATTCTCTTTGTTTACACTTTCATAGATGTCACGTTTTAACGTAGTAGCCTACATTTAAACAACGTTTTATTCAATTCATTACTTTATATTTTAGCCTATATTTTAGATTTAGCTCACACAAGTGGCAAAACATTTAAATATAACTTATAGCCTATAAACATTTTAAATTAGAAACTTACAATAGGCTATATACAAAAACAGCCGACTCTCGTATTTTCTTTCGTTTTTAAATCCTTTTAAAAGCAGGTCATAAAGACCTTTGTTTTTCCACCTCCAGGAACGTACGTGCTCTCCATTATTTAATTTTTTTTTACCTAAATGCCAGGTAAGGTGTCGTTTCCTTGCTTTACCCGAGAAAAAAAGCCATGTGTTGACTTTGAAACAGAGTATATTTTAAATTATATGCATATGTGGTAAAATTACTAGATTTTCGCGTCAGTACATGTTTATTTTAAAGCGAACAATGTGCTGTCACTTTAATTCCGCAGTGCAGCACAGCAAAAAATAGACTCGGTACGGAAACGATCGCCGGACTGCTGCAGACGCACCGCACCTGGAACGGACTGACGGACAGCATCCGCGTGCAGTGTGAAAGCTGTAATCCGTTAATATGGGTACGGAAAAAAATATGCACCGCATACGCACTGCAAACGGAGTATGTGTGAAACGGGCGTTATCAATGCAAAGCCTAATGTGTAGGACTCATTCTCTAGTTAAGGGTAGCCTACATTCACGTAATATTTCACATATTTTTTTCTTTCTATAATTATATAATTATATCTTTCGTCTTTTCCCGTCAGATCACTGCAGAAGTATCGCTTTGTTGTTTTTAATCTTTAAGCAAATATTTAATCGTTAGGCTGATTAAATCACTATTTTATGTGATTAAAGCTAAACTATGTAACTTTTCCGTCCACTAGAGGTCGCCTGTTCAAAACAAAGGCGTAGTTTGATGACGCCACGTTTGAGCGCAGAATCTCGGGACATGTGGTCTTCAGCTCACAGCCGGTGGAAAACAGTCAGGATAGGACTCGGGCAGAAATCATGTTCATGGATGCGATTATTAACATTACTGTAGTGAAGCAGAGCAGGAGCGAGTGTTGTGGAGCTGAGCAAGGCTGCAGGAGCGATTGAAGAGCGGGACTGTTATTATGGCATAGTCGCCGGCGGGACTTTTATTATGACACAGTTGCCGGCGGCACTTCCTCTTCTCCAGTCATGAGTGTGAGGTAACGCAACTCTGTTTATCGTATTAGATATATCTGAGTGTGTTGAAAAGGAAGTTATGACGTTCGCTCGGCGGCTGCTATGACACTTGTTCACAATGCAGTGAGAGTAAAGTGTTTCACTGAATAAAACCGGAGACCGAGGGTGACGCAGATATGACGCAATCGACAGGCGACTCCCTCAAACGCATAGCTCACACGTCCCGGTTCCTTGGTTAAAATAGCAATTTTCTCACGATTTACAAATAGTTGGAAACATTTGGGATATTCTAAGTACTCAACTGAACAAAATATATAACACTGGCCTAGTGGTTTCTGGATGTTTTACTGCAAAAATCCTACATAGTTCACCTTTAAAAAGCGCTTTTTTAATGCATTTTACATAAACTATTTGCTCAAGTAGCTACTAATAATCATATAATCTAACTTGCAGGGCTATTATTGGGGTTATAAGTAACTAAGTTAACTCAAACTAAAACTAAGAACAAAAACATGTTAACTCAAGTAAAATAAAATAAATGTTTATTTCAGCTAGTCATTTGTCATTTCCATTTAGTTTAACTTGATTTAACAAAATAATTAAAACGGAAATAAATGTCAATGTCAAAATATTTGAGAAAACCAATCAAATCAGAGTAGGCGGGCTTTATGAACGCACAGAAGCTGCTGAGGCTGAGCGCGAATTTTGGCAGCACGACTTGACAAGTGAGAGATATGAAGCTAAACTAAACATTTCATATTTGACAGCTGCTTCTCTAAGTCAGAAATGTTCACTCAAATTAATAAACTTTTGTCTAATTTCGACATTTTCAATTGAATTGGCCAATGTAATGTCATTTAAAATATAGCTAATTAACAAATAAGAAATATTAACAAAGCCGTTTTCATCCGATTAGGCATAAGATTAATAGTAATGAATGTGTGCATATTGTAAATTAATAATTCCATTTGTAGCATTCAGTAAATAAAAAAGTTCAGCTTTTTTCACAGCCTGTATTGGGCAGATTAATAATGAATGTGTGCATATTGTGAATTAATTTAATACATTTAGTTACCTAGCTTCCTATTAGCCTTCAGTAAATTAACATGTCTATGAAAATGATTAATAAAACATAAATATCAGTATGTTTTACTGTCTTCACTGACAAAAATGGAAAAAACTTTATCATTCATATCTACCCACTGACATGGTTTTCAAGGTATTGCTATATCTAATTTTTTGGCGTTCAGAACAACTTAAAATGCACATTAGGTAGATCATAGAAATCAATTTTCTCGGGGGAGCAAGCCAATATCCTAATATGCAGTTAATAGTAAGAATTTGACCCTAAACTAAAGTGTTACCATTTTTTTTATACCCTCACTGGGGGCTGAGCCCCCATAAAATTAAAATCCTAGAATTGCCCGTTTTAGTCAGAATGATTGCACTACTATTCTATTGTGCTTCGTTTGATTTATTCAATTGTGCGCGCTCATTCACGGAAGCTTGAATTTTAGCGGAGATTCACTTGCAGAAAGCTCGTCCTCTCCTGACAGGGCTGCACAATTGATCGAATTTGTAATCGTGATTACAATTACGGAGGCCACAATTATGTAATCGTTCAATAAAATGTAATCGCAATTACAAAAAAAAAGTAACTTAGGCTATAGGCTTATTATTCTGTGTAGCTACTTTTCTTTCGGTTATATTAAAATTTTCTTATATATAAAATTATTAGGCTATATATATATATATATATATATATAGACTACAATTTTTTTATTTTTTTAAAACTTTTTTTATTTAATGAAATCAAACAAATGTAGCCTATATTTGAATGTAATTTTGAGGCTTTATGCTTCAGAAAATCAACAAAAAAAATTCTTAAACGCATTAAACAGCACAAATCTTTTACACAGGGCAAACTGCTTAAAACTTGTTAACTGTGTTACCAGTTATTTTGAAGCCCTTAATATAAGCTTGTGTCATGTTTAGGACAAATAGTTTTTTAAGCTGTGTGAGTTTGGGCCACGAGTTCTGGTGGGCCTCCGATTTTGTGCCCAGGGGCCTCTGCTTTCTAAATCCGTGCCTGCTTCCGTCCCTCCATCTATCAGTCCCCTGTCCATCCATCTATCTAGCCTTTATCTGTCGGTCCATTCATCATCCATCCATCCATCCATCCACCTATCTGTCCGTCCATCATCCACCTAAAGTTAAACAAGTCAAATCATAACCAACCCCCTTTAATAAAGATGAATACAGTAACACATGTACGGCTCAGTAGTTAATATTAGCTGATGCAATGACTAGCATAAAGGATCTTATTATATAAACCTTCACAGTCATTAGAAACACAAATATAAAATAGACATTATTCAGCTAAATCTAGTTAATCATGTGATGCGGTCAGTGCAGTTAAACCAGTAATATTACCCAATATAAATCATCTCCTGTATGAAAACAATAAAGTAAGACAAGACTTCAGTTGCAAAGTTTATTCACGATGATGTACAAATAAAGCGTGTGATTCAGAGTGTGTGACCGCAACGATCCGGTTTCTGAACGAGAGGAATGCTCCAACACCCCCCCCCCCCCCCCACACACCCCCCCCCCCCCCACACACACCCCCCCCACACACACACACACACACCCCCCCCCACACACACACACCCCCCCCCCCACACACACACACCCCCCCCCACACACACCCCCCCCACACACACACACCCCCCCCCACACACACCCCCCCCCCCCACACACACACACCCCCCCCCACACACACACACACCCCCCCCCACACACACACACACCCCCCCCACACACACCCCCCCCCACACACACACACACCCCCCCCCACACACACACACCCCCCCCACACACACACACACCCCCCCCCCACACACACACCCCCCCCCACACACACACACACCCCCCCCCCACACACACACACACACCCCCCCCACACACACACACACACCCCCCCCACACACACACCCCCCCCACACACACACACACACACCCCCCCCACACACACACACCCCCCCCACACACACACACACACCCCCCCCACACACACACCCCCCCCCCACACACACACACACACACACACACACACACACACACGACAGTGAACGCATCACATCCAAATGTGTGTGTGCAGACGCATATGAAGATTTAAGAGGCACTTCCTTTCACAACACTGGAACCGTTGAAATGCAAAATGAGGGGGTAATAGTGTACCATTATGCATAATTTTTAATTTTCACAAGAAATTATGTTCTCAGAAACCGGCAAATATGAATTCACATCTCCAAACTCTTCACATCCGAGCGTTAATCCAATAAATATGAAAGAACATTGATGTGTTTTTATTGTGTGTTGGTCAGAATTGATCTAAACCGCTCCAGAAAATGTTTTTATCCCTTGCTTTGGTTGTAAACGAGGAGCTTCACCGCCTCTTTCCGCCCAATGAGAGCAGAGAAATTAATATTTGACAGAGTCATAAGATCAGAGTATTTATTAATGACCCGATGGCCTTCCTGTTTCTTTGGGTTACAGTGATGTGATATGGGAAAGAAAAACAAAACAATAAAACCAAGGACATTATCAAACCAAACATCATGTGCTAAACAAGGCCCAAATCTGCCGCTGCGCTCCTGAAGGCCACGAGTGGAGCCGTGATGTCACGTCTTTATTTCAATTAAACCATAAAAAAGAAAAGCAAAAGAATAACGTCTGAGTTTGCGTTCCACACACACCGCTCCTGTCCTCGTGTGTGAATGGCAGAATTAAATGATCTTCAGCCCTTTTTCCGAGACGCCCATGTGTGAGTCAGCGTGTCAGATGCTCCTCCCACCCCGGTCAGCCGAGGGCAGCGATTGGTTCATGAGTTTTGCTCCGCCTCCTGAGGCAGATTGACAGGATCCCAGCGCTCCGGCTCTTCCGTCAGGAGCGAACCGTTCCCTTCAGATACCACATCCCTCCCAGACTCATACAGCACTCCTACACACACACACACACACACACACACACACACACACACACCGTTAGTAACACAATAGTTACACAAACATGAACTAAGAACCCCAAAATGTAGTGTTTGTATGAGCAGGGTTCCCACTCTTTTTCAGCAACCATTTTCCAGGACATTTTCGATTTTACTACGGCGGGAATAAAAGACAAGGATCATGGCAAACATTGCTTTCTAAAGCCCTATTCGCAGGGGATTAGTTGTATCTGGAGACCTCGTGTGATTTCGAAATCTGAATATTGCGCGGCGCATTCGCACGGGATAAGCTGTGATTTTACTCGAATTTACTGACTTGTCTCCCGGATATGATGTCAAGACTTGTAAATGTTTTTTCGTTATAAATATAGCTGTGTGAAATTATAAACAGTCGTATCGATATAATTGATTGTTTTATAGTAATACAAATAATTTAGTTCAGTTAGAGAACAGACGCTACAATTAAAAACTGAACTGAGCAATAATAACAATATACGGCGGAAGATTCAGTTTCAAAGCTAAATGTAAAAGCGCCATTTAAGCGAGTTTGTCATTGTACTGTTCTGTTTTTCATTAATAATAATATTAAACACACCATTCAAGCAATTTACTCCCAAATTGGTGCTCATTCTGTGAAAGTATAATCCGCGCGGCCGTACGTGATTCATAACGGTGCGCATTATATGCAGCCTTGCTCCATTCTTCGTGAAATATAAAGATAAAAATACGCACAGGAAACAAAAACCTTGCAAAAATGATAAACGATCCGCCTAATCCCGGCCAAATCACAGATGCCGATTCGCACGGGACTAATATTATCACAGGACCTCAGTGTTTTATGTAATTTGCGGGGGAATTTTTACTTTACATATTACAGACATGGCAGATTCGCACGAGATTAAGATCACAGACATTCTCTGCAAATATTACAAATCACCAGAGCTCCCCAGATAATACTAATCCTGTCCGAATAGAGCTTAAGTCTTTAAAAGCCGTCCAGTTTATTGTTATTCCTTAACAATCCAGCATTTTTCAACATGAGCTCTTAATCAAACATTATGACTATGGAAGCTTGTTTGCACCACAGAATAGAAAGAAAAGGTAATTGTGACTTTTTATCTCGCTATTCTGACTCTCTTGCAATTGCGAGTTTACATATTTGTGATATAAACGCGAAAATTGTCGCAATTCTTTTTTCCTCAGAATTGGACTTTATAACTTGCAATTGCAGTTTAGATCTCGCAATTCAGAGAAAAGAAGTGCAAGATATAAACTCGCAACTAGGGATGAAACGATTACCGGTTTCAAGATAAACCACGATAAAATTTAATTATCATTAAAACCGCGTGTGATTATCACGATTTTGAAAGCGCTGTTTTTGAATGAAATGGCAGTGACAGCACTCGGGGATTGTTCAGACTCTAAAAGGACCAAATCTGAGGTGTGTCATATTTTGGCTTTTACAAAAGTCCTGAGGGAAACTTAATCTAAGATGGTCATCCTGACTGCAGAACATGCCAGAAGAGAGTCACTGTAATAGGGGAAACACTTCAATACTGCAAATGCAAGGCAAGTGGACTTTGACCTCAATACCAAAACTACGTCTGGGAAATAATAACGTGAAGCGAACGAACAAATTCATTTAAGGAATAATAATCAGGGCTTGACATGAACAACCACCATTTGCGGGTGTAACGTTATTTCGGCTGCACACTAACGTTTGCAACTTAGGCGGTTGAACTTATTATGGTCTTTTCAAAAGCATCTGTTATAATCGCGTTGCGCATTATAACCACTCACACGTGTTTCTATTGAGTTTATGAATGCAATGTCTCATAATCAGAGTTTTGTTCAGAGCGCGCGCCGCCCTCGCTGAAATCTGCACTCAAAGTGTACGCAGGAGATTCACTCATCATTGATTGTTTGACTGTTTTTGTTCTATTTCAGCAGCGAAAATAGTTTCAAACAAACACAGCAGAGCCGCAGCGCATCTGATATGACTGGCATAACGCTGGCGAATTTAGGGATCGTCTCTAAAGTTACACACAACATTGGTAACGTTACACGTTTCAAACTTCAATAGCATTTGAAGAGAATGACCGTCATAAAACTGACTGTAAAGTGATCATCTAGGTGTCAGGTATGATAAACACCTTTTGATATTTAATCAAATAAACAGTCAAATCAAATGAAAATATGGATATGCATTATTTCACTAGGATACTGTTTGGGCTCTTACACAAAACATGCTAGATTTAAATGCATCATTGCTGAACACTGATGAGAATATTGCTTGAGAATATATTACAGAGATAATATTAGTGATTATATTTACACAAAATTATTATTATTTATGAGTTATGCGTTGCTATTGATGACGGCCATTATAAGGAAGGAAATCACACTGAATAGAATCTAGCTTTAAAAAGTGCATAGAGCTGCTTTAGTTATTTGTTGTTTGTTGATTTTCAAATATAAAACTTGTTGAAATGTTTTAAGTGTGTGCATCTGTTCTTTTTGAAAACTTTCATCTCATTTGAAGAAAACCGTGATAATATTGATAACCGTGATAATTTGGGTCACTATAATCGTGATGTGAAATTTCCATACCGTTTCATCCCTAGTCGCAACGGTGCAAAAAAGTCAATTGTGAAGAAAAGACTTGTGAGTTTATATCACGCAATTCTGACTATATCTTGCAATTCTGACTTTATAACACACAAATATGACTTTATATCAAAATGATGTGATTAGGGAGCAGCTTACGAGATAACATTCACTGCATACATTTGAGCAGTTATAGCATTAGCTATTAAACATCATTATTCAAAATATTACTCACACGCATCAAACTCAGCATGTGCTTTCTGCAGCTAGCGCTAATTGTTTGGGCCAGCGATAAACTCTTTATACTCGGCTAAAGAAATAACTTTTTTTAGAAGAATTTTCCCAGACAACAACAAGATTTTCCAGGACATTTTAAATTTTCTCAAATTTTCCATGTGTTTTCCAGGACGAGTGGGAACCCTGATGAGTGTGAATGTGGCACCTTGAGCAGTCGATCTACGTCGGTTTTGGTGGCGGCGTCTCCGAGTTCCTGTGTGAGGCGAGTCTGGATCACGTTTCTTCTGACGCGATAATTCTTCATGAAGATCTCGAACAGAACCTGCCGGTGCTGAGGAGGAGTGAGAGAGAGAGAGAGAGATTAGTTCAAAAGCTGACCTCGGACTGAAATCAGATTTAACAAGTGTGAGTCGCAATAAAAAAACAAACATGCGATCATGGAGGACCAGTGGAGAACCGGCGACAGGGTCATGAAGAACCAGTGGAGAACCGGCGACAGGGTCATGAAGAACCAGTGGAGAACCGGCCACAGGGTCATGAAGGACCAGTGGAGAACCGGCCACAGGGTCATGAAGGACCAGTGGAGAACCGGCGACAGGTTCATGGAGGACCAGTGGAGAACCGGCGACAGGGTCATGAAGGACCAGTGGAGAACCGGCGACAGGGTCATGAAGGACCAGTGGAGAACCGGCGACAGGGTCATGGAGGACCAGTGGAGAACCGGCCACAGGGTCATGAAGGACCAGTGGAGAACCGGCCACAGGGTCATGGAGGACCAGTGGAGAACCGGCGACAGGGTCATGAAGGACCAGTGGAGAACCGGCCACAGGGTCATGAAGGACCAGTGGAGAACCGGCGACAGGGTCATGAAGGACCAGTGGAGAACCGGCCACAGGGTCATGAAGGACCAGTGGAGAACCGGCGACAGGGTCATGAAGAACCAGTGGAGAACCGGCCACAGGGTCATGAAGAACCAGTGGAGAACCGGCGACAGGGTCATGAAGAACCAGTGGAGAACCGGCCACAGGGTCATGGAGGACCAGTGGAGAACCGGCCACAGGGTCATGGAGGACCAGTGGAGAACCGGCGACAGGGTCATGAAGAACCAGTGGAGAACCGGCCACAGGGTCATGGAGGACCAGTGGAGAACCGGCCACAGGGTCATGGAGGACCAGTGGAGAACCGGCGACAGGGTCATGAAGAACCAGTGGAGAACCGGCCACAGGGTCATGAAGAACCAGTGGAGAACCGGCCACAGGGTCATGGAGGACCAGTGGAGAACCGGCGACAGGATCATGAACCAGTGGAGAACCGGCCACAGGGTCATGGAGGACCAGTGGAGAACCGGCCACAGGGTCATGAAGGACCAGTGGAGAACCGGCCACAGGGTCATGAAGAACCAGTGGAGAACCGGCGACAGGGTCATGAAGATACAGTGGAGAACCGTCCACAGGGTCATGAAGGACAAGTGGAGAACCGGCCACAGGGTCATGGAGGACCAGTGGAGAACCGGCCACAGGGTCATGAAGAACCAGTGGAGAACCGGCGACAGGGTCATGAAGAACCAGTGGAGAACCGGCCACAGGGTCATGAAGAACCAGTGGAGAACCGGCCACAGGGTCATGAAGAACCAGTGGAGAACCGGCGACAGGGTCATGAAGAACCAGTGGAGAACCGGCCACAGGGTCATGGAGGACCAGTGGAGAACCGGCCACAGGGTCATGAAGGACCAGTGGAGAACCGGCCACAGGGTCATGGAGGACCAGTGGAGAACCGGCCACAGGGTCATGGAGGACCAGTGGAGAACCGGCCACAGGGTCATGAAGAACCAGTGGAGAACCGGCCACAGGGTCATGGGCGGCCGAGGCTCATTGATGCCCGTGTGGTCTGATCAAACAGACGAGCTACTGGAGCTCAAACTGCTCCAGAAGTTAATGCTGGTTCTGATAGAAAGGGCTCAGAATACACAGAGCATCAGTTTGTTGTGTATGGGGCTGCACAGCCGCTGACCAGTGCCCATGCTGACCCCTGACCCCGCCCAAAGCGCCAACAGTGGCACGTGAGCATCAGATCTGGACCATGGAAGAAGGTGGCCTGGCCTTGAGGTGTTGACTTGGCCTCCAAATCCAATCGAGCATCTGTGGGATGAGCTGAACAAACAAGTCCGATCCATGAAGGCCCCACCTCGCAACTTACAGGACCTAAAGGATCTGCTGCTAACATCTTGGTGCCAGATACCACAGCACACCTTCAGGGGTCAAGAGGAGTCCATGCCTCTGCGGGTCAAGGGGACCAACACAATATTAGGTCATAATGTTATGCCTGATCAGTTTATGGTTCAAATCTCATTTCCGGTTCAGAAGACGCAGATTCCAATTGGATGCACAGATTTGGACGAGCAAGAATGAAGTTCACAGAAACTAAAGCACCTTGTCGAAGGTTTCTCCGCTCTCCCACAGGGCGAAGACCTTCTGCTCGTCCGCCGTGGTGCCGCTCTGAGGAGGAAACTACACACACACACACACAGATGAGAAACACCAGCACACACACCACAGATGAGAAACAACAGCACACAGTTACAACACACAGCAAAGAAACGCATTAAAGATAAATCTGAAATAAATTGTGGGTGGGTCCTCTCTCAGAAAAATGTTACATGAGTAGATGCCATTTACATTAAGTACAAATATTTCCTAAATATATACGAAAACGTCTGGTTGGGAAAGACAAAATTATGTAAATCAGCATATCATTGAGAGCAGCAGTGTAGGGGTCAGACGCATGACATCAAGTTGACGCAAATTGACCCGAGGTTTGAAACCGCCTTTTGCAGAACTCACTCTACTCCATTTTCCCATCACTATCAGATCAGAAAGGCATTTATTTTCAATAAAAATGAAGAAAATATTAAAAAAGTGGAAATAAAGCATCTAACGTGATTAATAAGTGTGTATCAGTTAGGGGTCGGTGAACAGACGTGAGACGATAAAAGTGAGTCGGTCCAATATCATTGATCGTAAAAAGTGGGTGGGTCTGATCCCGTCCACATTAGAGTTGTTCCAATTCCGATACTAGTATTGGAAATATCACCAATACCACAAAAATTCTGGCATCGGTATCAGCGAGTACTTGAACCCATGTACTGATCCGATACCATTTTATTAAAGGGTTAGTTCACCCAAAAATGTAAATTCTGTCATTAATGACTGAGCCTCATGTGGTTGGACACCCGTCAGACCTCCGTTCATCTTCAGACACAAATGAAGATATTTTAGTGTAAATCTGATGCTCTGAAAGGCCTCCATTGGCTCAACTTTACACTCTCAAGACCCTTAAAAGACACTAAAGACTAAAGTTACAAAGTCCATCTCACTACAGCGGCTCTACAATAACTTTATGAAGACGAGAATAGTTTCTGTGCGCAAAAAAACCCTAAATAACGACTTACATAGTGATGACGATTTCAAAACACGGCCTCATGAAGCTTCGAAGCGTTATGAATCAGCGAGTCGATTCATGATTCGGATCGCGTGTCAAACCGCCAAACTGCTGAAATTTGGCGATCCAAACTGCTGAATCGACTCACTGATTCATAACGCTCTGAACCGCTGAATCGACTCACTGATTCATAACGTTCTGAACCGCTGAATCGACTCACTGATTCATAACCCTCTGTACCGCTGAATCGACTCACTGATTCATAACGCTCTGAACCGCTGAATCGACTCACTGATTCATAACACTCTGAACCGCTGAATCGACTCACTGATTCATAACCCTCTGTACCGCTGAATCGACTCACTGATTCATAACCCTCTGTACCGCTGAATCATGAAGTTCGTTCACATGAAGTGGGGGTGGCATGGGATCAGTTGATGCTGTATTTAGCTTCAGATAAAAACATTCACAGTTATTTTAGAGCTCTGTGGATTATTTTTCATCATCAATTTCATAAAATGTTATTACAGATTAATAAACTGTACTGAAAAGTATTTAATTTACAAGTGTCATGCTTGTGCTTTGACATCATTACTGCTTTATTTATTCAGAAAAGAAGTAACTTCTATTTATTTGTGTATTCTACTTTTCATTTTATTACTGTAACAACAGCGCCTCCACTAAATAGGCTATATTTAACATTCTCCCGGTCGGGCACTAGGACCTGGAGGAGCTTCAGCTGCTGTGGAGGCTGCTGCGCGCGCTATAGAGTGTGGAGACGCGATTGTGCTTGTTTTGGGCTAGTTTTGTTGTGAAAACCTGGCAATCCTGCGTTGATTCACAAATTCAAGGCAGCATTTAAAAACTGTCAATATAAAATCACCATACATGCAATGCACTTGCTTGTTTTCACTTGAAGAATGACACGGCTGACGTGATCTTATCGCTATAGAAGTCCTTGCACACGTGAGTTATTGCAGCCGCATATCCAGGGCCGGATTAACCATTAGGGCAACTGGTCACTTGCCCAGGGGCACAGGACATCTAAGGGGCCCTGGGCACTGTCAAATATGTTAGATCACGTTATAAACGCAATCCTCACTTTCCTAATTATATGCAGATTTTTGCAACCCGTTCGATCAAAATATTATGTTAAATCACGTCAAAAACGGTGTCTGTAGCTTCCTACAGCGAGGACGAGCTGTCACGCCGAATCACGTGACTTGAAGCTCTGAAATCAGCGTTGCCAGATTGTGCGGTTTTGAATTTGATTGTGCGGTTAAAAACGGAGTTGGGCGGGTGGACAAAATTTGGCCTGGTTTGGGGTCAGTTTGGTTGTTTTCAAACATCTACATTTTATAGTCTAATTGGTTAATAATAAACTCAAGTGTGCACACCGGCCCACATCCCCCTTCTCTATGACGTAGAGTCAGCTGGCGTTGGTGTTGACGTCGCCGACGAGCACGCACTTTCAGCCAATCAGCGATCAGCAGGGAGTCGCGACTCGCGCTCATTCATGACAGGTTTTCAGCGCAAAATTGTAGCTGGATATCAAATGATCGCTATGCCAAAGTGGCATAAATATGTAAGTTATCTAAAGTAATGAGTGGGAGAGTTAGCCTGGATGCCAGCCGAATTTAGCCCCGCCCACAAACTTTTTTGCTCGGGCAATTCGGTCTGGACTCGCTCCATAGAGGAGTAATTAAGCCCGAACAGAAACTGTTCGGACCAATGAAATTATCAGGGCGGGCTTTAGACGATGATGGACAGATGATCAACAGTAACGTCATCATCCACGTCATCGAAGGCTCTTGGGTTGAATTTGCTCTTATCCTAAACGGAGAACTTGTTCGTATATGCATTCACCTTCACTATTTCTCTCAGAAACGATGATCGTGTTAGTAAGTACTCTGTGTATCCTTAAATTATTTTATTACTGGCAAAGATCGTTTACACATCTTTTTCTTGTAACGTTACTTAATCCAGCGTGCGTGCAGACAGGGTTTCCAAGTGTTTTTGCAATGTCGCGCACAATTGCTACTCAAAACTATAGCCCAAAACAATAACTTTCCGGGGGGTTCTCCGGAAAAAAATGGCGTTTGGTTGGCAAAATATGTTATTTTGGCAAGGTTGCCTGCTAAAATTCGCATTCCTGGGTTTATATAATCACATAATTGGGGTCGCTTCAACCCGCGGACATGGAGAAAAACACGGACTTGGCAACACAGTGCAGTTGAGTTCTGTTGACATTTGACAACTAACGTTACGTGTCGCTCTGATTGGTTGTGGGTCTATCCAATTGAGGTCTTTCCTGGCTCGGTTGAAACACGCCCCATAATCAAAGCTCAATGGAGCGGTACCAGACTCATATTCTGACTAGAATTGAGTATGGCCACGCCAGGCTATGGGAGAGTGAACCAACTCTTAAAACGTGGATTATACCTGTGACTCAAAGACTCTTACATATAACTAACTCCAAGAGCACGGTTGAATGATTGAATTGAAATAGTATATGACTCCTGTCCATCATCATGTGCACACTGGCCTGATCAGGACATCTGCGCCTTTTAAAGCGTCCAGACTGCGCTGTACTCGTCCCAACAGCTGCTGAAAGAGGTTTGAATCAACGATTAATCCATTTTGACTGTTAAGTTCTGCGTTATGTTCTATAAATATGTACTTCACGAAAGACATAACGTTACTGTAGTTCTGTCTGAAGTTAAAGCACAAAGGTAAACGCATTATTGTTGTTAATTTTTTATCGTACAGTATCAGTGAATGACACATTTTGGCTGTGGTGTGTGCAGTAAAGTGTGCGTAATGCCTGCTAATTACATTTTTTATTCCGATTATATTGGGCACTTTGCACTTAAATTAGTTTATTCTTACTGTTGACATTTGAAAATGATGCATGTGTTTTTCCATGGGTTAATTTCGTGATTTTGACAGTTTCCACTTGGACATTTTAGTCATGCATGACTGTTTTTGAATGCCCTGTTTTGATCCATTTTCCTGAGAAATGTTTTTTATTTTAATTTTATTTTGACATTATTTTGTTTTAAGGAGATAAAATGGTGCTAATCAGCCTTGATTGACATGGCAATAAAATTATATAACATTATTTTGGCAGTTCAAATTTTGGGCGTCTTTTTCTTGAATTGGGTGGGTTTTAGTGAGCTTTTGGGCTTGAAATCGTCGACCCAATCAGTCAACACTGTCTGAAATTTAAACAGGAGCGCTAAAAGAAAATTTATAAGAGAAAATGAATTGAATTTAGTCGACATTGTGAAACATATTCCAAAAATAGCCACAATTTCACATTGTAGCATTTTAGAAATAAAAAATCTCTGGTTTTAAGTTAAGGCTTCACTAGCGGTCTGCTTTATTTCACTGTTGCAGTCAAAATATAATTGATTGGCTATATTGAAACATTTAATAATTTGTAGCAGCCACCAAGTTCTGTGAAAGAGTCATTGTAAAAAGTTATGTTAAACATTAGTGCATCATTAGTGTTCTGTCTCTTGAATGCACTTTATACTGAGGCTATTACATACATCTCCACTGAGCATTGCAGAAGCCTGATTTGTTAGTATAGAAGTATAGGCTCTATGCTCTTGGTGATAGCGACTTTGCGATTGTTGCTTTGGGGCAGGGGCAGGGTGGGCCCTTGAGTCTTGTTGCCCAGGGCACAGGAAATTGTTAATCCGGCCCTGCGCATATCAACACGTTATCATATCGGCAAGGCATATCGGCATAATTTTTCCATATCGGCCGATGGCGATTTTTATATTTTAAGCGTTTATCGGCCGATTCCGATGTTGTGCCGATAATATCGTGCATCCCTAATGTCAGATAATAAAAATACTGTAATAAATACAGTAGTTCACTGTTTGCATTTGTTCATGTTTTATTAAGGGATAAGTCTGAAGCACACCATAAAATAATTCTAGCAATTCATACAGGGCTAGTAGTGTATACAGATACACACCCAGGTATCGGATCAGTACTTAGTATCGGCCAATATTAGCCCAGGTTTCGGAATCGGTATCGTGAAGGGAACATCTCTAGTCCACATACAGTGGTTCCGACATCTGAAAAAATGACCCCTAAAGAACTCAGGAATCATGTTTGACCTCAGTTTAAAAAAACAACATAAGCATTGCAACTAAAACAGCAAATTATCACTAAAGTACGAGACGTCCTCTCGGCTTCTGACAGTGAGAAATGGGTCAGTTATGTCTAGACTTGACAACCACAAAAGTATTTTTCTATACGTGTGTATTTCTCTCTTCTCTGTGTTTTTCTTCTATTCTGTAAAGCACCGTTTTAAAATGTACTATATAAATAAAGCTTTACTTAGAGACAAACACACACCTAAACATACATACTCACACAAACACACTCACACCCAAACACACACACCCTTAATCCAATAATCTTCAGGAACAAAGGACTGAACCTGATCTCATCACACACACACACACAGGGGGTGGAGATGAGACTGTCAGCAGTCATCGTATCTGTATTCATTTTATTATTCAATCAAACGAGATTTGGTTTTCTCTGTGACACTTTGGTCCTACTTTATAAACAGTAAATATGTAGCAATGTGACTTTCTGGAAAGCGGCAGGTGGACACAGGAGTCCATGACCATTAAAATATGACCTAGAGTCCGAGTCCTACAACACTCAGAATGACCCAAAGCCCTAAAATTATACTTCATTTTTTTTTGTCATTTCATTTCAATATATTTTTTTAATGCATTTTTTTGATCCATAATTATGACCCATTTTTTCCCTTTGAATATAATAATAAAAAAAAAAAACAATAAAAAATAATATATATAATTTTTTTTATTAAAGCTGCCTTTTTGACATTTTTACCACTATAATGGAACTTGCATTTTATAAAAAAAAATGTAAAAAATCGTAGCTTCATCGGAATGGTTTGGAACTTGGTGACTTTATTGGTACTTGGTATATGAACACCCAAAAAAATTGATCTCTTGATCTCTAAAACATCAAGAGTGCAAACAGACAAAAAAACTCACACACACTCTCACACAAAAACACATGCACACACAAATGAACGCGTGCCATTCCAAAAGCTAATTGTGTGTGTGTGTGTGTGTGTGTGAGTTTTTTTGTTTGTTTTGCACTCTTGATGTTTTAGGAGATCTTCACTGTTGAGTCCTTTTTTTCTGCACAAAAAAAAACTGTATTTTCATATTTTTGCCAATTTCACGTTCATTTCCTATGGGGGTCATTTTTGACCCGAAGGTCCTGAGTGTGACTATTTTTTTTTACGACCACTTAGACTTTTCAAATCCTGTCCCCAATTTTTTTGGGTGTTCATATACCAAGTACCAATAAAGTCAGCAAGTTTCGTACCATTGAGATGAAGCTACAATTTTTTTTTTTTATATATAAAACGCAAGATCCACTTTAGTGGTAAAAATGTGCTATTGCGTGATAAAAATGCTCAATGTGTCCGATCTCATTTAAAAAATTGCTTTCATGAGGCCTAGGCTTGACTCTAAAATGAAATACAGCTTCAATAAAAAAATATTACATACATATACACATATATATATATATATATATATTAGGGATGCCACAATTCTCAATATAATATTGAACCGTTCGGTACGGCATTCACGGTTCAATACGCGCTTGTGAATTGCTGTTTTTTCGGTTTCGCATTTAATTAATTATTTTCCTACAAAATCTATAATTTTCCTCCATCCCAATACTGAACAACGCGACATACATTCACATCACACGTTAGTAGTAGATTTATACTCACAGAACACTAGAGTTATTCACAATCATGAAAGTTCATTATTTGTATGCGTTTTAAAGCCTTGCCGGTTTCATTCGCGTGCGCGGTTTTAACATGCGCTTTTCAGAGCGTGCGCACTAAACCCCTGTCAAACACGTGATTACTGAACTAAGTAGTCGTCTTACTGCGTTAATACTGTCAAATACACACAAGGTTAACATAAACACAGTCGGTTATGTCTAAAGTGAAAGTAAAATCGCGTGTGTCTGTATATTAGATGCGTGCAGGTCTTTAATTGACAGCAGCGCAGCCCATAGTGAACACGCGGTCCTTAAAGGGACAGTTCACCTATAAAATGATGTCATTATTTACTCACTCTAATATTGTTTCAAACCTGTATTCATTTCTCGATGACAATTTTCAGTTTTGAGTGAAATATCCCTTTAATGTTAATACAACAACAAAAGACAAAGAGAAAATCACTCACTGCTCTTGACTGAAAAACTAATACAGCAGCTTTAATAAGAATCAGTGTATATTTTATAGTGAAGTCTATGTAGTGTTTTATTTTTACATTTATTCATTCAATTTCATACTTAAATGCTGCTGTACAGCTCTGAGCTGCCAGTGTGTAAATCTTTATATATATTTATTTTATATTATCCAATACACTAGGAATGTGTACAAGGGTTTTTTTAAGTAAAGTTTTAAGTTTAAGTAAGTTTTTTCAATTATTTTAAGTAAAATAAAGAAAGAGTATTGCAATAAAAAAAAGTATTTTTTCTCTTTAACCTCTTGCGGTTCCTGTCGCCTAAGAATAGAATAACAAAAACTGATGTGACAAGCCATCAGAACCGAACCGAACCGAAAACCGTGGCTAAAAACCGAGTTATGTATTGAACTGTGGACTAACTGTATTGTTGCATCCCTAATATATTTTTTTATTATATTCAATGGGAAAAAATGGGTCATAATTATTGCATAAATATTAATTATAAATCATAAAATTATCTCAAAACACCAAAAAAGAAAAGAAAAAATATTATTGAACAAAAATATATATTTCATTGATTTCACTCAAATTTTTTTATCTTAATCCCGCCCTCCGGGTCATTTTTGAGGTCCCGAGTGTGACCCATAAATGAAGAACCCCAGAGGGTTAAACAAACATCAACTTGCAACAAAAAACAATATGGAGCATTATGCACATACTTATGCATTTGTTTCGGGTATGTTTCATGTAAATTTTTTATAATTGTCGTATTATTGTTATTTAATACTACATTTCATAATGTTTGTATTTTATATTTTTTGCATGTTTTATGTTTTGTGAAGCGCTTTGAGATGCATTTTAAAGGCGCTATATAAAATAAAGTCTATTATTATTATTACTTACAGGCACCAGGATCTGTTTGCACTGGCTCTGGAGGATGGTGTCCTGCAGCATGCGGTCGGTCACATGACCGTAAACAGAGTGACCTGTGGGTAAGCTGGCCAGATGCAGGTTAAACAGCCGCTTGACCTCACTCAGGCACAGGACGTAATGCTTTCTGAAGGTGCTCTGCACAAACTCCTGGAGCTCAGGGGTGAAAGCGGCCCCATGCCCATTATGAGGGTCCGAGGCCGGAGAGGTAGAGTTGGGGTAACCATTGACCGAGCCGTTTGTGAGCGGGCCTGACGTGTCCATGGGCTCTTCAGAGTCACTCATGGGCTCCTGCTTGACCCGCACCAGAGCCCCGGCTTCACCGGAGGAGCCCAGGGGGTCGCGACCCCTTCAGTCTCCGAGCGTCCAGCTCTCTCTGCATGACGCTGTGGCTTTCCCTGGCGTTCTCTCTGGCTGCTTTCAGACGCTGATCTCCGCTGACGTGAACTGGGTCTGTAGCAACAAACAATAATAAACATAAATGTGTGTTGAGCATCAAATCCTCATATGAGAGTGATTAGTGAAGGGTCATGTGACACTGAAGACTGGAGTAATGATGATTTGATCACAGGAATAAATTACACTTTACTATACACTCACCTAAAGGATTATTAGGAACACATACTAATACTGTGTTTGACCCCCTTTCGCCTTCACAACTGCCTTAATTCTACGTGGCATTGACTCAAGCTGCTGAAAGCATTCTTTAGAAATGTTGGCCCATATTGATAGGAGAGCATCTTGCAGTTGATGGAGATTTGTGGGATGCACATCCAGGGCACGAAGCTCCCGTTCCACCACATCCCAAAGATGCTCTATTGGGTTGAGATCTGGTGACTGTGGGGGCCATTTTAGTTCAGTGAACTCATTGTCATGTTCAAGAAACCAGTTTGAAATGATTGGAGCTTTGTGACGGTGCATTATCCTGCTGGAAGTAGCCATCAGAGGATGGGGACATGGGGCTCATAAAGGGATGGACATGGTCAGAAACAATGCTCAGGTAGGCTGTGGCATTTAAACCATGCCCAATTGGCACTAAGGGGCCTAATGTGTGCCAAGAAAACATCCCCCACACCATTACACCACCACCACCAGCCTGCACAGTGGTAACAAGGCATGATGATCCATGTTCTCATTCTGTTTACGCCAAATTCTGACTCTACCATCTGAAAGTCTCAACAGAAATCCAGACTCATCAGACCAGGCAACATTTTTCCAGTCTTCAACTGTCCAATTTTGGTGAGCTGGTGCAAATTGTCGCCTCTTTTTCCTCTTTGTAGTGGAGATGAGTGGTACCCGGTGGGGTCTTCTGCTGTTGGAGCCCATCCGCCTCAAGGTTGTGTGTGTTGTGGCTTCACAAATGCTTTGCTGCAGACCTCGGTTGTAACGAGTGGTTATTTCAGTCAAAGTTGCTCTTCTATCAGCTTGAATCAGTCGCCCATTCTCCTCTGACCTCTAGCATCAACAAGGCATTTTCTCCCACAGGACTGCCGCAGACTGGATGTTTTTCCCTTTTCACACCATTCTTTGTAAACCCTAGAAATGGTTGTGCGTGAAAATCCCAGTAACTGAGCAGATTGTGAAATACTCAGACCGGCCCGTCTGGCACCAACAACCATGCCACGCTCAATGTCTTAAATCATCTTTCTTTCCCATTCCGACATTCAGTGTGGAGTTCAGGAGATTGTCTTGACCAGGACCACACCCCTAAATGCACTGAAGACACTGCCATGTGATTGGTTGATTAGATAATTGCATTAATGAGAAATTTAACAGGTGTTCCTAATAATCCTTTAGGCGAGTGTATATTCACATAGAGAACAGCTGATCTACACTGGAGGAATATTTCATCACTTTTACTGTATATTTGATCTAATAAATGCATGTAAATATATAGAGCACATGAGTAAAAGTCAGAACATACCCATCTGAGCATCCTTTTTAGGCACAAAGTCATCTTTGGAGAAGTTAAACACCTTTTCCAACCTGCAAAACAGTGTTTATTTAGTAACTAGGAGACTGAGATTCTCTATTATGATCAAACTGTGTTTAATATCTTTAATATTCTGGGTTATTCATCTTATCCAAGCTCACAAAAATTAACATTCTCCCCATGTACTCACCGTCATGTAGTTCTAGCCCTGTAAAGAGCGCATTAGCGCCGCCCACTTTTTCAGTGGGCTTGGTTTCGGAAGCATCTTATACATTCATTTTCCCATATGGGATTTTTAGAGTTATAAGCCATAAATCAAGCTACGGGGAGACACTTTGATTTGAAGCAAAAAAGTATTAGAATTAATATCACTTTAAAGCTGCACTATGTAAGTTCTCCGTCCACTAGAGCTCGCCTGTTCTAAACAAAGGCGTAGTTTGATGATGTCACGTTTGAGCGCAGAATCTTGGGTCATGTGATCTTCAGCTCACAGCCGGTGGGAAAGAATCGGGACAGGACTCGGGCAGAAATCATGTTGATGATGTGATTATTAACGTTACTGTAGTGAAGCAGAGCAGGACGAGTGTTGAGGAGCTGAGGAACCGCTGGAGCCATTGTTAATAAGATGAACGCATGAATGAAGAATAAACTGAAATCCACGGCATTTCAAAAACTTACTACGATAAAATGATTTCCTATTTGCTTCCCCCGCCTGTCCAGGCATCCTGCCGCACATCAGCCGTCCATCATGTTGAAATCGTAAGGTTTAAACAGTCCGGTTTTAAATTATTTTATAGATACCAATGCTACAGCCGCTCTAGCGCCCCCTCCTGGTTTCCTGCTAAAATGGCGGAGTTTAGGCTGCGTGACATCAGCCTCCGGAGCTCTACTGTGCTCTATTTACTTTCTTCCATGAAACACAAAAGATGCTTTTCTACACAATGAAAGTGCACATGATTTTTACTGGCAAACTCAGAAAACGCATAAAGTCCATAAGATTTGTGCACTATATTCCAAGGTTTCTCTTCGGAAAATGTGAACGCAAATAAGATTTGAGTGATAACGTTTTTTTGTGCGTAATATATTAGATATAATGGTGAAATATATATATATATATATATATATATATATATATATATATATATATATATATATATATATATATATATATATATATATATATATATATATATATATATATATATATATATATATATATATTAGGGATGCAACAATACAGTTAGTCCACGGTTCAATACATAACTCGGTTTTTAGCCACGGTTTTCGGTTCGGTTCGGTTCTGATGGCTTGTCACATCAGTTTTTTGTTATTCTATTCTTAGGCAACAGGAACCGCAAGAGGTTAAGGAGAAAAAAGACTATTTTTTATTGCAATACTCTATTTATTTTAATCTCCGCAGCATCTCCGCAAACTAATAGAAAATAACCAAAATAATCCAAGGTTTTTATTTAACACTGTGGCTAGACTAACAAATAAACAAGCATCACCTGAACAAAATATTCCGTTACAGTTTAGTAGTAATGATTTTATGAACTTCTTCGCTAACAAAATAGAAAGCATCAGAAACAAAATTGTAAATGTACAATCATTAATGATGTCTTATGATTCAACCGCAATTATCGCTCCTCAAGAACTACTACACCGCTTTACAACCATAGGACAGGAAGAGCTAAATAAACTTATCATTGCATCTAAACCAACAACATGTTTATTAGATCCAATACCCACTAAACTACTGAAAGAGTTGTTACCTGTAGTGGAAGAGCCTCTTCTCAATATTATTAACTCGTCTTTATCTTTAGGTCATGTTCCAAGAATATTCAAGTTGGCAGTCATAAAACCTCTCATTAAGAAGCCACAATTAGATCATAATAACCTAGCAAATTACAGACCAATTTCAAATCTTCCATTCATGTCTAAAATACTAGAAAAAGTTGTGTCCACTCAATTGTGCTCTTTCTTGCAAGAAAATGATATCTATGAAAAATTTCAATCAGGATTCAGGCCGCATCACAGCACAGAAACCGCGCTCGTTAAAATCACAAATGATTTACTTCTAGCTTCTGACCAAGCTGTATCTCAATACTAGTTCTACTCGATCTTAGTGCTGCGTTCGATACTATAGATCATAAAATACTATTAGATCGACTTCAAAATTACACTGGTGTTCAGGGACAGGCATTAAACTGGTTTAGATCGTATTTATCAGACCGCTAACATTTTGTCTGTCTAAATGGGGAAAAATCAAAGATAACATCAGTAGACTATGGGGTGCCGCAAGGATCCGTGCTAGGCCCTCTGCTATTCTCAATATATATGCTGCCACTTGGTAATATTATAAGAAAACATGGAATTAATTTCCACTGTTATGCTGATGACACTCAATTATATTTTTCATCACGACCAGATGAAAACGCTAAATTATCTAAACTGACAGCGTGTGTTGATGATATTAAACACTGGATGACGTGTAATTTTCTGCTATTGAATTCAGATAAAACGGAGGTATTACTTATTGGTCCAAAAAACTGCCCACAAAACCACTCACAATACAACTTTAACTTGGAAGAACGTCCTGTCGCTTTATCCACTACAGTAAAAGATCTGGGTGTTATATTAGACCGCAACTTGTCTTTCGAATATCATATTTCATATGTTACAAGAACGGCATTTTTCCACCTTAGAAACATTGCTAAGCTACGTAACATGCTATCTATCTCAGATGCAGAAAAGTTAGTTCATGCATTCATGACCTCGAGACTAGATTACTGTAATGCTTTATTAGCTGGTTGTCCTGCATCATCAATAAACAAGCTACAGTTAGTCCAAAACGCAGCTGCTAGAGTTCTTACTAGGTCAAGAAAATATGATCATATAACACCAATTTTATCATCTCTACACTGGTCACCTATTAAGTTCCGTATCAATTACAAAGTATTGCTACTGACCTATAAAGCCCTAAATGGTTTAGCTCCTGTGTGTTTAACTGATCTTCTATCGCCCTACAATCCATCGCGCTCTTTAAGATCACTAAACTCGAGGCTTCTGGTCATTCCTAGGATATCTAAGTCCACTAAAGGAGGGAGGGCATTTTCACATTTAGCTCCTAAACTCTGGAATAGTCTTCCTGATATTGTTCGAGGTTCAGACTCGCTGTCCCAGTTTAAAACTAGATTAAAGACGCATCTCTTTAGCCAAGCATTCACATTATAAATACGTTTTATACTACAGTTAAATCGCACCAACAGTATTAATATTCTGAACAGCAGCTATGCTAATTATTTCCCATCTGCTTTTCTGTTGTTATCTCGGGACACTAGTCCCGAGGTAACTAGTTCGTCAGATCCAGTTTGTATCCAGCCTCTCATGGAGACTTCAGATGCCCCTGTGAAGAGACGACTCAACGCCTGTGAAGAGACGACTCAACGCCTGTGAAGAGACGACTCAACGCCAGCGTTGTTATGGCCTAAAATAATACATGATTGATTAACTTATCCTAACATTTTTCTTTAACATTCTCTTTCTAACATTTTTCAATGTACATTTATGAAATGCACTTTCTGTGAAGCTGCTTTGAAACAATGTGTATTGTGAAAAGCGCTATACAAATAAATTTGAATTGAATTGAATTGAATTATTTTACTTAAAAGAATTGAAAAACCTTATTTAAACTTAAAATTTACTTTAAAAAAAAAAACCCTTGTACACATTCCTAGTGTATTGTACAATATAATATATATATATATATATAAAAGATTTACACACTGGCAGCTCAGAGATGTACAGCAGCATTTAAGTATGAAATTGAATGAATAAATGTAAAAATAAAACACTACATAGACTTCACTATAAAATATACACTGATTCTTATTAAAGCTCCTGTTTTAGTATTTCAGTCAAGAGCAGTGAGGGATTTTCTCTTTGTCTTTTGTTGTTGTATTAACATTAAAGGGATAGTTCACTCACAAATGAAAATTCTGAAATCGAGAAATGAACACAGGTTTGAAACTATATTAGAGTGAGTAAATAATGATAATTTTATAGGTGAACTGTCCCTTTAAGGACCGCGTGTTCACTATGGGCTGCGCTGCTGTCAGTTTAAGACCTGCACGCATCTAATATACAGACACACGCAATTTTATTTTCACTTTAGACATAACCAACTGTGTTTATGTTAACCTTGTGTGTATTTGACAGTATTAACGCAGTAAGACGACTACTTAGTCCAGTAATCACGTGTTTGACAGGCGTTTAGTGCGCACGCTCTGAAAAGCGCATGTTAAAACCGCGCACGCGAATGAGCCGGCAAAGCTTTAAAACGCATGCAAATAATGAACTTTCGTGATTGTGAATTACTATAGCGTTCCGTGAGTATAAATCTACCACTAACATGTGATGTGAATGTATGTCGCGTTGTTCACTGTATTGGGATGGAGGCAAATTATAGTTTTTTACAGAAAAATAATTATTTAAATGCAAAACGGAGAAAACCGCAATTCACAAGCGCGTATTGAACCGTGACTGTCGTACCGAACGGTTCAATATTATATTGAGAATTGTGGCATCCCTATATATATATATATATATATATATATATATATATATATATATATATATATATATATATATATATATATATATATATATATATTTCAGAATATAATGAAATATGGTGCCTAAACAACATGGGGTGATTAAATGACGAAAAAGTTCATTTCTGGATGAAAGATCTCTATAAATGCAACAAATGAACACATTTTATGGCAGTTTCATACTTAGACTGAATGCCCAGCCAAAGCATGTGCTGCCGTTGAGCCACATCGGGATGTTTTCGGACAAAATCCTGATCCGTGGGCAACAGGAACTCCCAGCCGCGGTTTACTCGAGGGACAGACATCTGCTCCAGGAAGTCCTTCACGTCCTCCGGGGGAAGCTGGAGTCACATGATGGAGAGAAACATCAGTTCCAGCAGTGCAACATGCATGATTAATGCATCATAATTAACCTTGATATACGAAATATGTCTTTTTCTATACTTTTATAGGCAGAAAGGGATGTAATTCTGATGTTTGTAATGTAAATCTTAATAAAAGTATAGCAGATACTTACATAAAATGCATATAAAATATCAAATTCTGCCAATAATATTAGTAAGATGATATTTAAATGCTTTATGTTTTATAATCAAAGCTATAGTTTTAAAACCTATCATGCAATGATAATTGACAGATGAACAAATAAACCTTCCTCAAAAGCCGGATGATCATATTTTAGACACTCGTAATAAATGATGTTTGGATAATCAGGTACACCGGAGTGACTTCAGTCCAGTTTAAATATTACTAACAATATCAAAGTTATTATCTGTTATAATTCAGCTCACAAACCTTTATGATGGCAGCGACCTCTTTTCTCATCAGGGTTCGCTCTAGAGTGAATCTCCACATCTGAGAACGCAAACATGAAATTATTTTAAGGAATCAGCAGTAGGCCTGTCACGATAACTACTTTTTGTAGTTACGCGATGTATCGTCCCAGAAATAATTGCGATAAACGATATAATTGTTATTTTAAGACTAATTTGTGCCACTGAATATATAATCCTAATATAACAGCATAATAATGCAAGCAGACCTACACACTTTCAAATGACAACCTTTTAATTCATTAGATCATGGAAATTAAGGGTAAAAAATATACTATCCTAAATAACAATTTAAAATAATTGAATAAATAGTAAATAAACATGTTCCCTTGTGAAACAGCTTTAACACTCGTCATTCTGCATTGGCGGATCAGGGGATTGCGGCTTTGAAATCGAGTCTATTTGGGCTTATTCTTCCAAACTGTCGTCAGGAAAACACTAACACCTAAAATGGCGGCTAAACATACGCCTAAAGTCACGGAAAACATACAAGATGACGGCACAATCCAGTAAAATGTTGGTGACATTCATTATCATGTAAACATAATGTGCGATATATTGCATCACAAAAAATGATTGAGGTCATGTATATATATTGTGCGATATATCGATATATTGATTATTGTGACAGGCCTAATCAGCAGGTGCTTTGATATCATACTGTAGTAGACGACTGCATGTTAACCCTCTGGGGTTCTTCAATTATGGGTCACACTCAGGGCCTTCAGGTCAAAAATGACCCGGAGAGCGGGATTAAGATAAAAAAAGATTTGAGTAAAATCAATGAAATATATTTTTGCTCAATAATATTTTTTCTTTTCTTTTTTGGTGTTTTGAGATAATTTTATGATTTATAATTAATATTTATGCAGTAATTATGACCCATTTTTTCCCATTGTATATCATTTAAAAAAAAATGTATATATGTATGTGTGTATATATATATTAGGGCTGGGCAAATTAACGCATTAACGCAGGCGATTAATTTTTTCAGCTTAACGCATTAAAAATATTTAATGCAAATAACGCAGCGTCCGTTTTTATATCCATTTTTGCTTAGCGTTACATGATCACCACGCTCTTATTCATGTAAATGCTTTCAAGCGCAACAAGACACAAGAGAACGCACTGTATACCAATGTCCTGTGTGTGTGTGTGTGTGTGTGTGTGTGTGTGTGTGTGTCAGCATCCTGTCTGTGTGGATGCGTCTCATGTCAGCTAATCAAGGGACACACACACACACTCGACGCATAGATAGACTCGCGTCAGTTTCCTGCTCACATCGAGTTCTCTTTTGCTCTTGAACAAACAATAACACAGAGGATTTTGAGTATTCTCATATTAGAGTCTTAAATTAGTTAAATAACGTCTTAAATGAACTTAAAGAGTTGTGAGGAAATGAGATGCGCGGCTGTTCTTAAAGTGACAGGAGCACTGATGATGATGTCATTAATGTTCATCAAAGAACAATGGGAACAGAGAAAATTGTAGCTTTAATGATGATTCATCTATATTTCATTTATTATTTATGCAGTTAAGAAAGATAACTATTACATTTCTGTATATGTATAACAGGGAAGGCCATGGGTAAATAGGGTTGGGCGATGTCCCCTAAATTGGCAGTTGACGATGTTTACAGTTAAACATCGTGATGGTCGATGATATTGTCTTTTTTTTGGGGGGTCTATATCACTTAGACTTTTCAAATCCTGTCCCCAATGTTCATATACCAAGTACCAATAAAGTCACCAATAAAGTTTCGGACCATTCCGATGAAGAAAAAATTATAAAATGCTTTATAAAATTAAATAAAACGCTTCGGGTAATTTTTGACCCGAAGTACCCCAGAGGGTTATACTTGTCAATCGTGCAAGTAAAGATGTTCATAAAGTCATTACAGCTGTGCTGTTTGGAAAACATCTGGGGTTGAAGCTTTATTTCTTGTTAATTTAGCCACTGTATCAAATATAAACACCTAGGGTTGTGTTGGATTTGTTCTAATGGTGCATTCATAGTGCGAGTTGAAAAATCGTAACTTTTCGAAAATCGATATTCGCGCTGCGTTAACCAATCAGGAGCTTGCTCTAGTAGTGACAACAATGAGGACAAAATCATATGTGGATAACCGGAGCTGTACGTACTTTATAGAAAAAGGAATAAAAAGGATCTTGCTTGAAAGAAAGTGAGTGAGAAGGTCGGACAGTCTGGTAAAGTTGTAAAAAACGCTCTTTACTCAATTTGAGCTGTACATAGGGTGATTGGGACACTTTCTGCCATTGAGATGACTTGGAAAAAGTGTCCCAATCACCCTGAATTCACCCCTATTGAGACTACAAGCTAGCTAACACCGGCAAATTGAGCTTATCCGCCAATTTTAAAACAATCCATGTCAGCCATTTCACAACGAGACGAGCCGCTGGCAGAAGCTCCTTCAATTGACGCAAATCCGTGTCTGTTGTGAAGTGAATGTCACGCGCAAAAGCGAGTAAACTCAAAATGTTCAAGCGTCCAACTTAGTTTGCGTCTGGTGTGAATGCACCATAAGAGGGTTGAAATAGAAGCAGATCTACACTGTAAAAAAAATTCAGGTCTCCAATTGAAAATTTTCTAGTGAGCGATCACATCTAAATTTTTCAGTTGGCCAAATTGAATTTCTTGGATTTTAATTGAATTGAATTGCATCAATTCATAGAAATTAAATTTGGCCAACTGAAAAATTTAGATGTGATCGCTCACTAGAACATTTTCAATTTGAGACCTGAACTTTTTTTACAGTGTAGTGATTTTAAGGCATTTCTGTATGCAATAATGCTTTCTTTCCACGAAATACGAAAAACCTTTGCTTTTCAAGCTCCATTTTTCTGGCTGGGCCGGAGTGTGACACCTATTATATGGCATGTAATGATACTGCTTGTCATTACCATCCAAATCAGGAATCATATTATTAAAGGGTTAGTTCACCCAAAAATGTAAATTGTGTCATTAATGACTGAGCCTCATGTGGTTGGACACCCGTCAGACCTCCGTTCATCTTCAGACACAAATGAAGATATTTTAGTGTAAATCTGATGCTCTGAAAGGCCTCCATTGGCTCAACTTTACACTCTCAAGACCCTTAAAAGACACTAAAGACGCCGTTACAAAGTCCATCTCACTACAGCGGCTCTACAATAACTTTATGAAGTGACGAGAATAGTTTTTGTGCGCAAAAAAACCCCTAAATAACGACTTATATAGTGATGACGATTTCAAAACACGGCCTCATGAAGCTTCGAAGAGTTATGAATCAGTGAGTCGAATCAGCAGTTTGAATCGCCAAATTTCAGCAGTTTGGCGGTTTGACACGTGATCTGAATCATGAATCGACTCTCATCTGAATCATGATTCGACTCACTGATTCATAACGCTTCGAAGCTTCATGATGCCGTGTTTTGAAATCGTCATCACTATGCAAGTCGTTATTTAGGGTTTTTTTGCGCACAAAAACTATTCTCGTCACTCCGTAAAGTTATTTTAGAACCACTGTAGTGAGATGGACTTTGTAACGACATCTTTAGTGCCTTTTAAGGGTCTTGAGAGTGTAAAGTGCATTGAGCCAATGGAGGCCTTTCAGAGCATCAGATTTACACTAAAATATCTTCATTTGTGTCTGAAGATGAACGGAGGTCTGACGGGTGTCCAACCACATGAGGGTCAGTCATTAATGACAGAATTTTCATTTTTGGGTGAACTAACCCATTAAGTAAATATACATATTGCAGTAAAAAATAAAGCTCACCACAAAGTCTCGGCCGCGGCACAGCACTTCCGCAGGAACGCCGCTGTGTGAGCTACAGGTGTTTTTGGGATACAGCACGTCACTGGCAAAGACACAGGATTTTAGTGCTTCATCTACTAAAACATCATGCATCAGCTTCAGATTGGGGATAAACGCAATGTTATAAAGCCTGACCTCTTCACGACCCAGTTGCCCTGGACCAGCAGCGCCACCTGCTGTATGCACCGCAGCACCGCGGTGGAGTCCGTACCCGATGCCAGCAGCCCCATCAGATTGGCAAACGGCATTACCTTCACTGCCACACAGAGAAAACAAACATACTTGAAAATCAGAATATCTATATAGATGAGTGAATGTGTGTTAGTTGATCTATAATGCGCGATGTGATGCGCCTCAGATCTGTCGGATTTACAACACGTCTCACAAAATACATAAGTGACCGCTGAACTGGGAGAAGAATTTAGTTAACTATAGAGTTAGTATATACTGTGTATTTGATATAAATAAGATTTAGTCAAATTATAACTGTCTGAAAGGATTGTTATTGCCGCTTTAGACATCAGTGTGTATTGTGTGCTAGTACGCATGTGCATTTAAATGCCATATTGGCACCGGGTTTCAGCACCCAACCCTACTCTCTAGTAAGTACACGTAGTTAATTACTATTACTTAGCACTTATTTGAGTAAGTAAGTACACAATGTAACTACATCAACTTAAAACAAAGTGTAATCCATTACTTTACAAGTTAATTGAAAAAAAAAAAAATCTGATTATTTACCTTGTGTTACTACATTACGCCTGATAATACTATGGCTGTAATCTCCCAGTCGATTGGTCGATACGTTCTGGCTCAACCAAAATTCTGATTGGTCGATTTTTTGCCACGTTCATTTCATGAAGGTAGCTTTTTTCCCTCATGTGCAACCAATACAGAAAGCGCGGATTTGTTGGGTTAGTAAAATAACGAAAATAGTTTTGTTTTTTTTAAGTAGAAAATAATATGTATGTAAAGAGATATAGTAAAAGAAAAAAAAATGCTTAAAAGTGCACAACTCTTCTTAAGTGGAAGAAAGCTTTTTTCCCGCACGTGCAAAAAAGAAATTAAGCGCGGAATAAACGTTGTCGCCCTTCTGGCTATTTGTTGTAAATGATTTTTTAAGAAACATTGGCAAAAATATCACCAATGATATCTGTCCACTTGAACGCAATCGCTTTTCATTTAAAATGGCTTATTTAAAACAATTATTTTTCAAATAGATGGAATTAGACATACAGGCCTGCCCCTAATAAAAGCCTGTGACCTTCTGCAGTTCAGGTTAATAAAGGCCCCGTTTTTATTTGAGGAAATACGGTATATTAAGTGAAGTCAAGAAAGACTGTCTTTATTAAATGTTTTATTAAAACATGTTTTTTTTTTTTTTTTTCAGGAAATATTTTTTTAATTTCAACTTAAAATGTCATGAGATACATTGTTGACGTTACTGTTAAAAATGCACTTCCAATAAAGTGAGTGTTGGCAAAAACGGTTGTCATTTCTATGTTGAGGCGGCAGAAGTGTTGTCGGCAACTGCTGAATGTAACTAATAAAGTAACTTGTAATCTAACTTAGTTACTTTTAAAATCAAGTAATCTGTAAAGTAACTATGTTACTTTTTAAAGGAGTAATCAGATTACATTTTCAAAGTAACTGTGGCAACAATGAGCCCAACCCACTGGAGAAGATACAGATTGAAGAAGGCTAGTTTGCTGTATTTATTTAACTGTGAGAGCGTTTTTTCTGCTCTCGATCTGGCTTGTTTAATAAATATTCCTTTTTTTATTAAAGTGGACATGCCTTTTGTGTTTTAATAGTAAAAGCTTTAATAGTCTATTCGTGTCTGAGCCGCGAAGCTGAGCTGATCCTATGTTCACAGAGCGGCTGAAATGATAGTGTCTGTCAGTTATTATAATACATATGACAAAAACAATTGTCTAAATTATGTTGCATATTCCTCAAAAGTTCTTGTGATGATATCACTAGTTGAGAACATTTCCGAAAATATAGTAGTATGATATTGTGCAGGTGCACGTGATGCAACGCTGTCAGAGCCGACAGACTTGTGTGTCAGTGCAAAATAATCAGGTCAAAAACTATTTAATATACTGCAAATAGCCTACTAGTTTATTTTTTTATTGATTTAGGCAGACAACAAGGCCACCAAGTACTGCGCAGCTAATTAATTAAACTTTTTTTTCCCCTAACGTAATTTTTTGTCTAAAATTTCAGGACTTCATTCGACCAAGATTTTCTTTGGTTGATTACAGCCCTAGATAATACTGATAATAACACGACATTTGAGTGATAATCTTTTAAAATGCAAAAGTACAATACCAATAATTAAGTCTTAATTGCTTAATTTTCAAATGGTAAACATTCAAGCTTTTATTTTGACGGGTTGCCGGCTTTCAGTGTCTCAGAACAGCTGGATTGATTGTAAATGAGTTTAAGCAACGCTTAAACATTCATTTAATTTACGATTCGACAATCACACTAAGCCTTATTGCGATATCAATTTTATTTTGATATATCGTGCAGCCCTAATAGAGACAGACAAAAATAGACCATAAACAGTAGCCTAAGCCAAGCTGACCGTTCTTCATCAGCGTCTTGACTTGATCCCCCAGAGGAAGGGTGCGGAGTTGGGCCATGGACAGCACATTACTGGGACCCACAGGCTTGACCCTAGAGAACCAGAGACAAAATGAGATCAGACAAATACAGACCTCAATGCATCCTACAGAAACTTCCTCTACTTACACTTTCTCTTCGGCCAGAGGAGGCATGAGCATGGACAGATATTCACTGGGGAGGAACAAACACATGAGATGAACACCAATAGCAAACACAGCACACAGTGTTCATCCACAGAGATCTTCACTCCATGCACTAACCGTGGTGTTTTCACCAGCTCCGTGTTTTCTGTGGTATCCATGGCCTGGCAGTAAAGATACTGGCGCTCATGCTCAGAACGTCCGTCCTACAGATGCAATCAGAATTAAAGAGAATAAATGCATGATATAATATACACCGATCAGGCAATCTGGCCCTTGTCAAACTCGCTCAAAATCCTTACGCTTGCCCATTTTTCCTGCTTCTAACACATCAACTCTGAGGACTAAATGTTCACTTGCTGCCTAATATATCCCACCCACTAACAGGAGATCATCAGTGTTACTCACCGGTCATAATGTTATGCCTGATCGGTGTATAAACAATGTGCAGGTATTCAGTAATGCAATTATTGTTGTGTTTGAGGACACTTTTATAGATGCTTGATTAAATATTGCTTAGATTTTAACGCTTATACATAAAACATTTTTAAAGCGTAACTGTCTGAATAATATGCAAAATTACTCAGTGACAGTAGGTGGTGCTAACAAAAGGTAACAAAAACAGACATTGCAAGTACAAGCATAGATATACATAATAAAGGCTAGATGTCTCGTCCGCGTTGCTGGCCAATGGAGGTCGACGTCTGAGCCTGGCGGCCATCTTGTCTCAGTCAGTCGCTCACTCATAACATTGTGTTTTAATGGTGCATGTACTTGTTAAATAACCATAACTTGCTCAATTTTCTACCGATTTTCAAACGGTTTGGTTTGTTATAAGCGTCAGAGATGTAGTTATGACCAGTGTTGGGGTTAACGCATTAAAAGTAACTTGAGTTACATAATATTACTTTTTCCAAGTATCTAGTAAAGTAACGCATTACTTTTCAAATTTACAACAAAATATCTGAGTTACTTTTTCAAAGAAGTAACGCAAGTTACTTTTTTTCACATTAATTTGACTGACAGCTCTCCTGCCCCCATGTTGAGAGTTAGTGCAGAGGTGTGTGTGTGTGTGTGTGTGTACGAACATGATGGTTATTGTAGTTCCAGACTAAATGTGAGCATTTATTCATCTCACTTGCACAATAAAGATTCTGTCCTCCTCAAAATGAATAAAATCAGTCAAATGCAAAATCAGAATACTATGCAAACCTCCAATAATTAAATGTTAAATAAAACAACTATTTTAATGCATTTAATCTACCTTTATATTTAATTTACCAATGTCTTGCTGCTGAGCTTTTGATGATGAAAATGACTAGATTTTTAGTTTTTATTGGTCAAACTTTTTTCTCCTGCATCCTCTTCTCCATTATCCAGAGCTGCGCCCTCTACTGTTCATGCGGGAATCTGCATTTTTACCTCAGCCTGGGGCTTATTATTTACATTTTGGTATGAAGAGGTCTTTACAAAAATAATAACCGTTATAAAAACAAAACAAAATCAAACCCAGCCCAGGTGAGAAAAAGTAACGCCAAAGTAATGTAACGCACTACTTTTCTTAAAAAGTAACTCAATTAGTTACTTTTTAAGGGAGTAACGCAATATTGTAATGCATTACTTTTCAAAGTAACTTTCCCCAACACTGGTTATGACACTGCATACTTATGAATAATTATTCATAATTTGTTCAAATATCCAGAATTATAGCCACATTAATAACGTTTGCAAGAAACCAAACCATTTGTAAATGCGTTCAGATAAGAGATAAGAGATAAGAGTATTTGTGTTCAGATCAGTCGCCTTACATCAGGAGCCCGCCAGAAAGCTTGCCTGTGACAAGATGGCCGCCGGTGATGACGTTAGAGACTCCACCGTAAAACATCTAGCCTTTATTATGTATATCTTTAAGTACAAGTACTTAAAGACTTAAAAAACATTTTGCTGCAACTCAGGATTGGACTTTTTTCCCCTACATAATAACATATGAAATGCTTGCCGAAACACACTAAACACTTTCATGATCTCTTGCATTGGGATGCTGGTGTTTGGGAACGCAATCTTCTGGAGGGAATTAAACCAAATCAGTCTGATCACTTTTGATTTGAGATGCTGCGATGCCATTGGTCCGCTGGTTACGCCAGTTAGCCAATCACAGCCTCAGCTGAGTGTTTTGTTGGGCAATGTATTCAGTAAATGATTTTCTAACATATTTCGTATCAAATAAACCGATATTGAATAAGTTTTTATCCACATTTGAAGATTTATGCGCATCTTGGCATTTCAATCAAGTGTTTTTAAATAACCGTGGATGGAAACCGCTAATGGTGCGTTGAGACCGGACGCGATTCCCGCAAGTGATTTACATGTTAAGTCAATGCAGAGACGTGAAATGGCATTCTGCTGCGCGATTCGCGCGAATGAGGCTGCGCGAAGGACGCGAATTGAGCGTTTTGAACGCACGAATCGCTCAAGTTGAAAAATCTGAACTTTGGCGGATATTTCGCGCCGCGTTAACCAATCAGGAGCTTGCTCTAGTAGTGACAACAATGAGGAGAAAATCTGTATATTAATATCTGGTTCAGACAATATGATTATCACTGTGATAACATTAAATGACATGAAACACAGCCCAGTCTCTTTTTGTTAAATGCAAGTTTATGTTTGATCAATAATACAAAAGTATAAGTAATGTATAACAATCTATACATAAAATAAAGCAAACAATTCAGTCAAACATTCAAAGTCAGGGACCCACTTTATATTAGGTGGCCTTAACTACTATGTACTAACATTTTAATTAATCATTTGATACAATGCACTTATTGTGTACATACATGTTTTTACATTGTACTTACATTTAAAAAAATACCTGCATGTAATTACATCTGTAATTAAGTTTTGTAGTTACATTTGTAATTACACAGTTGACACTTCCCTTACACCCAACCCTACCCTTAAACTTACCCATACCACCACACCTGTCCCTAACCCTACCCGTATCCCACCTCAATATCAGGAAAGGTGTTTTGCAATACAATTTGAACACAGTAAGTACATTGTACTTATTTTTTGATGTAAGTACATAGTACTTAAGGCCACCTAATATAAAGTGGGGCCAAAGTCAGTGCTAGTAGGCTAACGTTACAACTGCAACGTACAGTTATAGCCTAAAAATATAAAGTAATGAAACTTCTTTGCCCTCAGTCTAAACGATTTGCCAGGGAACAAATTATAGATCCATGAGACCAAAGATCGGCCGTTACAATACGAATTATAGCTCGAGACGCCACAGAGACATCAGAGCTAGCGGCAGAAGGACTGGCTGAGGAAAGGCTGATCTCACCGGGTTAATGAGCGCCGCTGATCCACTGGAGCTCACACACACACACCAGATCACATGATCAAATAGGCACTCTTTATATAAATAAACCACTGATTTGAGCTTTAAACTACTACATTATCGACTGAAAAAGTCTTAAAACTACATTTTGTCACACATTAACAGTAGATTTTAACAAAAAAAAAGACGTGTAAACACAGCCCATGTCAGACATTTCTCAACGAGACGAGCCGCTGGCAGAAGCCCCGCCCATGAGGCGAATTTGCGTCTGTTGTGCAGTGAATGTCACGCGCGATTCGCGCGAATTTCAACGCGCGATTGAAGCAAGTAAACTCAAAATGTTCAAGCGTCCACCTTCGCACGATTAGCGCAAATCGCGTCCGGTGTGAACGCCACATAATAACGCAGTGCAAAGAATGGTTGTTTGTTCTGTAGCTGAGATTAGTGAGGCAGGATGTGTCTGTCAGTCAAGTGTGGGTCATGTGATCACTCACCCTCAGGCCGTGGTAGTGCAGGTGAACCCAGGGCTCTTCGGCCTGTTTCTTCTGCAGGAACTCGTACGATTGGATGCGGCGCTGACGGGCCTGCTCCGACTCAGGGCGGGAAAACCTCACCTGTTCAACCAATCAGAGGAATGAACACAACACACAGAGCGACCGCATCCTGATCAAACAACGAAAGCCTTACAGTGATTTGTTTAACGTCTTCTTCTGCTTCATCCTGAGAAGAGTCTCCAGCTGTGGACGCACACAGTCGTTAATGAGTTTACATGATACTCATTAATTAATATAAAGTACATTTTAAATGCAAAAATACATTTTTTAATAATAATAATAATAATAATGATGATGTGTACTCTCAAAGGCATTTAAATTGTATGGAAAATATAAGTGAATACTTTTTACTTGATGCCATGAGTTAAGGATTTACTGTAGTAACACCACATGGGATTGTGGGAGAAATCGACGAATGTCGTTGTTTTTTTTACATTATTGATCTCAAAGTTCGTACGACCTTTTGACAGTGACATTCAAGCACTTTTCAAAAGCTTCACATTTTTTCCAGCACTTCAAAGCTCTAAATATTATCACATTTTAATGTTATTTTTAATGTATGCTTTGTAAAACCAAAAGTTTAAAGGTGTAGGCTAGGGCTGTGCGATATTGAAGATAAATGCGATATCCTTGTTAAATAAAGCGATATGCGATACGATATTGCTTTAAGTGTGTAAAATCTATTTCTTTCCCCAACTGATATCTTTCCCTTAAAGCATAACCGATTGTGTTTACATGAATATTCATCAAGACAGCCATTTTGACATAACTGTGTGTGTATTTGACAGTTCGAGTGTGTAACAAGACGGCTTGTGTGCACGTTTCGGAGTTGTTTTTCGCAAGTTATTGCATTTAATAACTCTTTTTAACGTCAAGCAAGTCACATAAGTAACAGTCGTGTGCTCAGTCTATTCTCTGCTTTATGCGTCAACCTAAAACGTACACTTTTCAAAATGTTGAAGTAGCCTATTAAAATCATTCAGATTTGCGATATGCATATTGCGATATTTCGATATATTGCGCAGCCCTAGTGTAGGCACACAAGCACTTTTATTTTAAAAACACATGAAGTGCCCACTATAACCAGTAGATGGCGGCAGAGGAGCACTTATTGACTTTATTAGCCATTTCCACTCCTTAACCTGCGCCCCATTTTTGAGAATTCTTTGAAAACGATATACCCAAATGAAAATGTCTGCAGCTCTTAAACCCTATGGTCTATATTCATAAATCTGGTCTTATTTTAAACTAGACACTTGAAATGTTGCTACCCAAGAGTCATAATAACTCAAAGTAATATGGGAACAGAGTAATATACATGTAAGTGACTCACGTTTTTTTTTTTTTTTTTTTTTTTTACTTAAGGAAAAAAATATTATAATTTAATGTCAAGAGCCTGAAAATAACTTAAATATAAAACTGAATGTGTAATCATGTCATGATTCAAATATGAGGATGATTCTCTCAGTAATGTAGCTTCTGTGAGCTTTTATGTCAAGAAAAGTCTAGGCGTCCTTTCAAAAAGGCCATTTATTTCAGAACATTTGCTATTGTAAAGAGTAGTTTTTCATTCAAATAAATCTGCAATAAACTGCTAATTATAATGGATAAACAGTTACTGAAAAACTAAAGCAACTATTTACAGAGATTACAAAGTGTAAAAAACTCATTTAGCTAATAAGAAGTGTCAGTAAGAGTCTGCGCGCTCCACTGCAGTTGCGCCATAGAGAGCGCGCAGCCAACGCACAAACAGTATTCACCAAAGCCTACTTACGTAAACTGCGCAAGATAATGCCTTTTGATTGGTTACTAAGTCCATCGATCAAACCTTTGTTGGAAAGGCATTGGCTGGGCACCGAGTGCCTTTATCCAACGTAAACCATGGGCGCAATGATTGACAGCTCACCAAACCAAGTGATGCAATATGATGCATCACAGGAGAGACTCTGATTGGAGGAGAGAGACGAGGGTTGATCCATTTCACGTGGGAGAGACTATTCTTGCAGGGGGAGTTTGCCAGAAACGGATTAGAATCGATATTTCATTGAAAATGGACATGATTGATTACGCTAACTCAAAACTCCCTTGCAAACAATGAAGGATTTTTTGTTTTTTCCCTATTTTTTCGTTGTTTTGGATTAAAAAGTGGGATGCATTTTGAAGAGTGGACCCTTACACAGATGTATGCGGGTGTTTATTGGATTCGTCCGATCTGAACGACAGGAGATGAAAGATGAGTATCGCTAATATTATGCTAATGTTTACATGGCCGGTCCTTTGGCGTTTCATTTAACCCTTTCCTCTCTGGTGTATTTATTGCAAAAACAAGTTCAGAACATGAATCTTGAGTGTTTTAGCTTTCAAATGATGCATAGTTTGTGATAGTTGATTGAATATTTTGTATAAAACAAAAGTAAATAAAAGTACACACACGCCCACTTCCGTCAACCTCCCCGCCCACGATCCGGTGCGGGTTAAGAAGTTAAAGCTGCAGTATGTAACTTTCGTCCGCTAGAGGTCGCCTATTCAAAACAAAGGCGTAGTTTGATAACGTCCGGTTTGAGAGCAGAATCTCGGGATGTGATCTTCAGCTCACAGCCGGTGGGAAAGAATCGGGACAGGACTCGGGCAGAAATCATGTTGATGATGTGATTATTAACATTACTGTAGTGAAGCAGAGCAGGACGAGTGTTGAGGAGCTGAGGAACCGCTGGAGCCATTGTTAATAAGATGAACGCAACACACACCTCGCGAGCAGCGGGACTTTTATTATGCCACAGTCGCCGATGTCATCGACAGGCCACGCCCTCACACGTCCCGGTTCCTCGGGAAAAATAGCATCTTACGATTTTAAAAATAGTTGGAAGCATTTGGGACATTGTAAATACTCGACTGAACAATATATAACACTGGCCTAGAGGTGTTTGGATATTTGACTGAAAAAATGTTACATAGTGCAGCTTTAATATATGGAGAAAAAGTAGGAAGTCACAAAGTCTCATGAAAAACAATAACCTTTCATCAAACTGTGACTGAATTACCCAGAAAGCAAGAGCAGAGCTGCTTTAATAATCACTGGAGCTGTCGATCAGTTCAGCGTGAGACTATAGAAGAACAACGGCATATTTAATAAGAGCAGAAGATTTACATTCTCACAATAAAACTGAGGTTTTTGCACATTAAAGTTAATTTTATCTGCATTTCAACTCAATCTCAGAGCTTCACTGTTAAATTTACAATAAACAAACATGTATTATTATTAGTAATATTATTATTAACAAAACAACACAAAACAATAGTAATTTTATGATTAAACTAACGTTATGATATATTTTCCTCCAGCGCCACTGTTCTCTAATGTTAGTCTGGAGCCCTGGGAACCTTATTATAAAGTGTTATTGTCCTTTAAAGTCACCATGAAATCAAAATTACAGATATTGTCGTATATATAATAAACGATTTATCGGTGCACATCATTCATATTCCTATTAATCTCTTCTCTGATGACGAGGGCGGGGCCACCTGTCACTCACATTAATCCACCAATAGCAAACCCCAACCATCCAATCAAATCCCCACAGACACAATCAAGCCCTGCCCTACATTTGTTCTTGTTTGAGAAGCGATTCACTCGATATACGGCACAATAGAGAAGAAAAGACTCCTTACCTTCATTGGCCGCTTCTCTTTCTCTGTGTTTACTGTCGGCTTTATCCAGGTATGTGAAGCTGGGTCTCATCTGGAGGATCCCATGCAGTGGCGTGAGATGAAGCTCTCCTGCCACCAACACACCAATAACAGGACATTACATCACATCACACTGATTGGCACGTATAACAAGCGTCTTATATTTTGGGGATGGAAAATCATAAATCACGATACTGCCTGATGTGATTATTGAAGTTCAAAAGGCTCTGATTTCATTAATGGGGTGGGTCTAATGCTATTTCCTGCATTCTGGTTTATTTACACTGTTAAAGAGTTGATTCTCATGATTAACATGGACAACTGAGCCCTGCACGGGTCTCAAAACTAGGCCCTAGCCTGGCCTGTTATCCTCCCTATTACACATATTTTCGTTGCAGCCATCAAAATAGTTCAGTTTTGTTTTTAATGTCGACGTAGTTATATTTCGTTTAGTTTCTTTATTAAAGTTAATTTAGAAAAATGTTTGAAGCATTTTATTGTTTGTTAAATTAAAGTTTTTGCTTTTTAAAGTAACGACTAAGCGGCCAGCGGCTGACAGTGAGTTAACCCAACGCTTTAGCCTCTCAAATCAACACTTGACTTGTCTTGCTTATAAAATCCATATAAAACACTTAAAGCATCGTTTAAAGGGGTGGTAAACCACGATTTCACTATTCTAACTTTAGCTAGCGTGTAATGTTGCTGCTTGAGCATAAACAACATCTGCAAAGTTACAACGTTCAAAGTTTAAAGCAAAGGGAGATATTTGCTTTTAAAGAAATCCATTTCTAAGAACTACAGCAAACGGCCAGCAGGCGACTTCACACATTCCTCAAGGGTTGGTGACATCAACAGGCTCAATATTTACATAAACCCCTCCTCCGAGAATATTAAATAAGGGGGGGTGAGGCCATTTTGTATCGCGGCGCTGTTGTGGTATAGTAGGCTGGAGTGTTGTTGCCGCGATGCCGAGGAAACGCTGTTATTTTCATCTGGATTGCAGGTCTGGGGTACTTGCTCTGTTCAGCCTTCATAGGGACGGGGGTGCGTTGCAGAGCGTTTAACACACAGCATGTTATATGCACATGTGTGTATGAGACAGAAGGGAACAGGCGCACGCGCGGCTCCCGCAGCACATTTCACGGAGGAAAACTTTCACAATGTTCGCGAGTTCAATACAGGATATGCACAACGGCTTGTCCTGAAAGCTGGATTTACAAACAGAAGCTGTTTACGGGCCACAACCTGTAAGTCTGATTTATTTTTCATCGATGTGTTTTCCTGTAATAGGTTGTAGCGAGGAAGTAAACAGATGACAACGCTATTCTGCAAACCAGTCTGTTAAATGCTTATTCATACTTAACGTTATCCGACGAACACCTATCGTTACAAACACTAACGTTAAAATCTCAACAGCGAACTTGGCATTAGTGTAAATGATTCTTTGATTAGAGCTTTTATGTGTTGTTTATCTACAGGCTTGCTAAACATGGTTCTGTGTGTGATTTGGCTAACTTACTAGTAAAGCCAGTGTTTAGTGTTTTTTTTTTGGGTTAATAGTTCTTGCGACAGATATTTGGCTATAATCTAGGGATGAAACGGTATGGAAATTTCACATCACGATTATAGTGACCCAAATTATCACGGTTATCAATATTATCACGGTTTTCTTCAAACGAGATGAAAGTGTTCAAAAAGAACAAATGCACACACTGAAAACATTTCAACAAGTTTTATATTTGAAAATCAACAAACAACAAATAACTAAAGCAGCTCTATGCACTTTTTTAAGCTAGATTCTATTCAGTGTGATTTCCTTCCATACAATGACCGTCGTCAATAGAAACGCATAACTCATAAATAATAATAATTTGTCGTAAATATAATCTCTAATATCTCTGTAAATATATTCTCAAGCAATATTCTCATCAGTGTTCAGCAATGATGCATTTAAATCTGGCATACTATTTTGTTTAAGTAACACAAACAGTATCCTAGTGAAATAATGCATATACATATTTCCATATGATTTGACAGTTTATTTTATTAAATATCAAAATGTGTGCATCATACCTGACACCTAGATGAACACTTTACAGTCAGTTTTATGAAACATGACTTTATGACTTTAGAGACGATCCCTAAATTCGCCAGCGTTATGCCAGTCATATCAGATGCGCTGCGGCTCTGCTGTGTATGTTTGAAACTATTTTCGCTGCTGAAATAGAACAAAAATGGTCAACCACTGTATGATGAGTGAATCTCCTGCGTACATCGCACGTTTATCCCTGCTTTTAGTGTAGATTTCAGCGAGTGTGAGCGGCGCGCGCTCTGAACATACCAGTAACTCCGGCTAATCTGAACGCCTCTGATTATGAGACATTGCATTCATAAACTCAATAGAAACACGTGTAAGTGGTTATAATGCGCAACGCAATTAACAGATGGCTTTTGAAAAGACTATAATAAGTTCAACAGCCAGAGTGGCTAGTGTGCAGCCGAAATAACGTTACACCCGCAAATGGATGTGGTTGATGTCAAGCCCTGATTATTATCCTTTAAATGTCGCCCTAGTCTTGACTGAATTTGTTCGTTCGCTTCACGTTATTATTTCCCAGACGTAGTTTTGGTATTGAGGTCAAAGTCCATTTGCCTTGCTCGTAGTTTTGAAGTGTTTCCCCTATTACAGTGACTCTCTTCTGGCATGTTCTGCAGTCAGGATGACCATCTTAGATTAAGTTTCCCTCAGGACTTTTGTAAAAGCCAAAATATGATAACGCCTCAGATTTGGTCCTTTTAGAGTCTGAAAAATCTCCCGGCGCTGTCCCTGCCATTTGCCATTTCTTCTCATTCAAAAAACAGCGATGCGCTGAGCCAGTCTGACGCTGAATGGACAAGATTTACCGCGAGTTTTCACAATCGTGATAATCCCACGCGGTTTTAATGATAATTAAATTTTATACGATATTACTAACCGTCACAAAATTTTATCGTGAAACCGGTAATCGTTTCATCCCTACTATAATCGTTCTAAAAATACAAAAGTAACAGTGCCATTCAGTAGCGATCACTGTAGATCCGCAGTCTTTACTCTTGAGGAATGAACAGGTTGAACAGGTTCTGCTCGATCATCTTCACTAAAATGTTCTGGGTCTGATTCGGGCTCAGATTGGTGTGGTTTTATTGACGCCATCGTTTCTAATACTGACAAAGCACAGTCTACCGGTAAAGGTAAGGGGCGTGACGTTTCTGACAAACGTACACTGTGGTTAGCGAACCACAACACACTGGGCCAGCTAACCAATCAGAGCCCATTGCGTATTTTTGAGGGACTGGCTTCATACAACCCGGAAACCATCAGACCGTTTTACAAGGAGGGACAGAGCAGTGTAGAATAAAGGTCAAATATATGAAAAATAATGATTTTTTTTTTTTAAAACGAAGCATGAACACATGTTACAGTGCAGCCCACAAACACAATCAAGCCTTCAAAACAATGTTTTACCACCCCTTTAAACGTTTGGCCTCTATCACCACCATCACAGTAAAAAGCCATTTTTGACAAGATGAGGCAGGCAGATCGCAACAGCGCTAAAATGAAACGGGCTACACAATCTAAACAAATAAAATAAATAAAACATGCAGTTTGTCTTGCCTTACACCTCTCTGCGAAATTAATAAATCCGATCTTCAATTCCTGTGCTATAGGCACATTTAACAGAGTTCATGTCAACGAAAGCAACCGATATGAGCATTTTATTCATCAGCTCATTTACATTTAGTCATTTAGCAGACGCTTTTATTCAATTTCAACACCAAAGAAGGCATTATGAGAACGGGCGACCTAAACACTGGTAAGAGCCTTTAGTCAGATTAGTTTTAATGAAGATGGTTGTGTTTTTGAGCATCTCAGTCTTAGCTTATTTTCAGTTTCAGCAGTTTGCGTGTTGGTTTGCTTTACTCATTTACAGCGATGTGTGTATCATATGCCGTCCTCTAAACACTGAGCCGGTCTTGTCAGTTGCGGACTCGCGATATCATGGTCTCATGTTGTTTCCACCAGCGCAGCACATCTCATTGGCTCTTTTAATTATTGAATGTCTAAAATATAAAATGAAGGAGAAGCCTAAAAAGGCCCGAAGCCCGGCCCACTTTTGAGGTATGATGGGAAAATTGGCCCAAAGCCCGGCCCTAGGGGCGTAAAAAAGTCGGGGCCCGTCGGGCTCGGGCAGAAATGCAGGGCTCTAATGTACAACATTTTTTAAAAAACGAGTATTTATGTGCCAAATACACTCCATCAGGATTCAAACAAGCTTCGGAAAGTTTTTCTCGAGTATGGCCCTGTATGATGTCATAAAGGGCGGAACTCCTTATATGGGCACTTCTCCCGGATTAGCACGCACACACACACACACACACACACACACACACACACACACACACGCACACACACACACATCAACGAGCTTGGTTCAGGATACGGGAGCCGTTGGCGAGTTACTACGACCAACTTCTGTTGCTTTTAAATATGCTATATAAATAAAATTGTACTTGAAAGAAAGCTTTTTTTTGGTTTAAAGACATTTTTTTGTAAAAATGTTCTAAAGAAACTGAAAAATAGTCACACTTAGTTGTAAATTGAGAACTGTTTATTCTTAATGATTGTTCTTTGCAATTGTACGGCTTACCATGTTTCATTCAGAGCTTGTTAATCTTGAATATAACTTTGTTAATAAAATAAAAGTATTGAAAGAAATCTTCATAATCATTTTTAATATGGCAATGCTGTCAAACAGATATTCTAACTATAAACAAAAAGAATAGTAACTCCAATTTTGGTTCAAATGTAAAGTTAATGTATTTGCACAGATTCCCACCCCTATTCAGCTTCACAAATAACCCATCATTAAGGGAACAGTGGATGCAGTTTGTGTTTCCGGAGTTCTGCAAGTGTGTGTGTGTACAACATTTAAAAACACAAGTTGGACTTATGACAGAGTATTTCTGTGTCAAATACACTCCTTCAGGATTCAAACAAGTTTCGGTAAGTTTTTCTCGAGTATGGCCCTGTATGATGTCATAAAGGGCGGAACGCCTTATATGGGCACTTCTCCCGGATGAGCACACGCACACGCACACACACACACACACACACACACACACACACACACACACACACACACACACGAGCTTCGTTCGGGTTTCGGGAGCCGTTGGCGAGTTACTACGACCTTTATCTGTTGCTTTTAAATGTGCTATATAAATAAAATTTGACTTGAAAGAAAACTTTTTTTGATTTAAAGACATTTTTTTGTTAAAATGTTCTAAAGAAACTGAAAAATAGTCACATAGTTGTAAAAAGTTCATTTTAACTCATAGTTGTAAATTGAGAACTGTTTATTCTTAATGATTGTTCTTTGCAATTGTATGGCTTACCATGTTTCATTCAGAGCTTGTTAATCTTGAATATAACTTTGTTAATAAAATAAAAGTATTGAAAGAAATCTTCATAATCATTTTTAATATGGCAATGCTGTCAAACAGATATTCTAACTATAAACAAAAAGAATAGTAACTCCAATTTTGGTTCAAATGTAAAGTTAATGTATTTGCACAGATTCCCACCCCATTCAGCTTCACAAATAACCCATCATTAAGGGAACAGTGGATGCAGTTTGTGTTTCCGGAGTTCTGCAAGTGTGTGTGTGTACAACATTTAAAAACACAAGTTGGACTTATGACAGAGTATTTCTGTGTCAAATACACTCCTTCAGGATTCAAACAAGTTTCGGTAAGTTTTTCTCGAGTATGGCCCTGTATGATGTCATAAAGGGCGGAACGCCTTATATGGGCACTTCTCCCGGATGAGCACACACACACACACACACACACACACCAACGAGCTTCGTTCGGGTTTCGGGAGCCGTTGGCGAGTTACTACGACCTTTATCTGTTGCTTTTAAATGTGCTATATAAATAAAATTTGACTTGAAAGAAAACTTTTTTTGATTTAAAGACATTTTTTTGTTAAAATGTTCTAAAGAAACTGAAAAATAGTCACATAGTTGTAAAAAGTTCATTTTAACTCATAGTTGTAAATTGAGAACTGTTTATTCTTAATGATTGTTCTTTGCAATTGTATGGCTTACCATGTTTCATTCAGAGCTTGTTAATCTTGAATATAACTTTGTTAATAAAACAAAAGTATTGAAAGAAATCTTCATAATCATTTTTAATATGGCAATGCTGTCAAACAGATATTCTAACTATAAACAAAAAGAATAGTAACTCCAATTTTGGTTAAAATGTAAAGTTCATGTATTTGCACAGCATGATAATTAGTTACCAAAAAAGTATGTTAAGAATCGTTTTGGGAATCGGATCGTTACTCCCAGAATCGGAATATTAAGTGCCTCAGGATTCCCACCCCTATTCAGCTTCACAAATAACCCATCATTAAGGGAACAGTGGATGCAGTTTGTGTTTCCGGAGTTCTGCAAGTGTGTGTGTGTACAACATTTCAAAACACAAGTTGGACGTATGACGGATTATTTCTGTGTCAAATACACTCCTTCAGGATTCAAACAAGTTTCGGTAAGTTTTTCTCGAGTATGGCCCTGTATGATGTCATAAAGGGCGGAACTCCTTATATGGGCACTTCTTCCGGGAAGGCCTGTGACTTTCCTTCCTCTAAATAATAGATTATTACCTTTGTGAAACACGGCTGCGGCGTAGCGGGACGTATTCATGGTGGCCTGGATCGATGAGAACGTCGTCTTGTCCATCAGTTTCCTTTAAAGCAGAAGGAGAGGATTAAAACTAGCAATACCAACGTCTGACTCCAAACACCAGAAAAGATGATGTTCCTCACGTGGAGAAGACGTTGGAGTCCTCAGAGGACGTGCCGTCCACATTCAGGGCGATCTGCTCCCCTTTACTGCGGCAGTAGTTCGGACTCAAGGTATCCATCGCAACCTCAAGTTCAACCTGGATACAAGACGGGAAAGACGTGAGCTCTGCGCTAGGGATGGCTCGATACCACAATTTTGTCTTCGGTACGGTACCACAATCTAATACCGAAGTACCGATATTAAATCGATACCACACAGGGTCTGAATTTTGATGAGGGTATTGCGCATAATTTTACTCACTTTCGCAAGTTTTGGGTTTATGAAGCGGGAAATTACCGCAATTGTTTATTATTGAATTAAAGGGTTAGTTCACCCAAAAATGAAATTTCTGTCATTAATGACTGAGCCTCATGTGGTTGGACACCCGTCAGACCTCCGTTCATCTTCAGACACAAATGAAGATATTTTAGTGTAAATCTGATGCTCTGAAAGGCCTCCATTGGCACAACTTTACACTCTCAAGACCCTTAAAAGACACTAAAGACTAAAGTTACAAAGTCCATCTCACTACAGTGGTTCTAAAATAACTTTATAAATCGGCGAGAATAGTTTTTGTGCGCAAAAAAACCCCTAAATAACGACTTACATAGTGATGACGATTCCAAAACAAGGCATCATGAAGCTTCGAAGCGTTATGAATCAATGAGCCGAATCATGATTCGGATCGCGTATCAAACCGGCAAACTGCTGAAATTTGGCGATTCAAACCGCTGAATCGACTCACTGATTCATAACGCTTCGAACCGCTGAATCGACTCACTGATTCATAATGCTTCGAACCGCTGAATCGACTCACTGATTCATAACGCTTCGAACTGCTGAATCGACTCACTGATTCATAACGCTTCAAACCGCTGAATCGACTCACTGATTCATAACGTTTCGAACCGCTGAATCGACTCACTGAATCATAACGCTTCGAAGCTTCATGATGCCTTGTTTTGAAATCGTCATCACTATACAAGTCGTTATTTAGGGTTTTTTTGCGCACAAAAACTATTCCTCGTCACTCCATAAAGTTATTGTAGAACCACTGTAGTGAGATGGACTTTGTAACTTTAGTCTTTAGTGTCTTTTAAGTGTCTTGAGAGTGTAAAGTTGAGCCAATGGAGGCCTTTCAGAGCATCAGATTTACACTAAAATATCTTCATTTGTGTCTGAAGATGAACGGAGGTCTGACGGGTGTCCAACCACATGAGGCTCAGTCATTAATGACAGAATTTACATTTTTGGGTGAACTAACGTTTTAATCAACAAAGATTATCACATCAATCAGTCATTTGGAAACTTTCTTGTAAGTAATTTCAGCATTACTGCGCGTCTCCATTCTCTCAAAATCAGCAAATTGCTCCTGGCTTCAAAAGACATCACACATGCACGATAAAAGCATCTGCGCGCTCAAATTCAACACTTTCGCTTCCGTTAAAGTTGTTTTTCCTCAGTCAAATACACACAAAATTATGTCAAAAATGTCAATCTTTAGTGAGTAGTCACATAAACACAGTTGGTTATGTCTTTCGCGGATGTAAATAGTGCAATAGTACGCGTGCAAATATTATGAGGTCTAAACGTCACTGGTTGAAACGAACGCTGGAGATTTCTTTGTATTTAAACGATACGATCTTATGTATGTGCGTTAGTCAGTGTTAAAAGAAAAATTTCTAAATTAGATCGTTAGATTTATGCACTCACCTGTCGATCTCTTAATGTCTTACAAGTCAGGAATTAAGTGGCCGATGCTTGGCAAGGTTTGATGGTTCTTCAGCAGTTTTATAAGCAAAGTAATTACAAATTTCACGTCTACTCCTGTCTTTATTAATGAGTTTTGTGCGTGTTGAGGGAGATTCAACTGCTGTATTCATCTTGTTCTGTTGCCACATTTGTCGGTTTCGCGTCAGTTTGGGTAGCGCGCTTCGGAACAGCAGCATATACCGAAATTAGCAAAATCATGATATCGTACCATTTCAAATAAAATATATACCGGTATTTTTCCAGTACCGGTATACCGCGCATCCCTACTCTGCGCTTTTAAAGAGGAGTGACTTCAGACACGAGGAGAGAGAGAAAGCCAGCTTACCTTCTGCTGCTTGGGTTTGATTCTGGCTGTCAAATGAGTGGCGTTATTGTAGCTCATAGTCGCAGGACGCACGGGATACTAGCAGGAGAAACGGATCAAAACATGGACAACAATGAGTTAAGACACTAGTGATGGACCTACTGACGTTTACTTCAATTCAATTCAAATCAAATGTATTTGTGTAGCGCTTTTCACAATACATATCGTTTCAAAGCAGCTTCACAGAAAATGCATCTACATTACAATTTAAATTGATTTGTACATGTTATGCATTTCAGAAATGCACATATACAACGCAACCAGATTAGCTAACCATCTATTATTATTAGGGCTGTCAAAAGATTAATCGCGATTAATCGCATCCAAAATAAAAGTTTGTGTTTACATAATATATGTGTGTGTGCTCTGTTAATTATTATTTATATATAAATACACACACACACAAGCATGTATATATTTAAGAAAAAAATATTTTTATATATAAAACATTTATATTTATATACATTATAGATTATATAAATGTATATACATGCAAATATTTCTTAAATATATACATGAATGTGTGTGTATTTATATATAAATAATAATTAACAGAGTACACACACATATATTATGTAAACACAAACTTTTATTTTGCATGCGATTAATCGCGATTAATCTTTTGACAGCCCTAATTATTAATCAATATAATAACTATGGCACAGAAATAAGAATACATACATGTTGACTGATCATCAGTCAATCACCAAAACTACTAATAAAGTGACAGTAAAGACATTCATAATGTTACAAAAGATTATATTTCAGATTCTTTAGATCTTTCTATTCATCAAAGAATCCTGAAAAATCAAACATATCACGGTTTCCACTGAAATATGAACTGTTTTCAACACTGATATTAATCATAAATGTGTGTTGATCATCAGATCCTCTTATGAGAGTAATTTAGTGAAGGATCATGTGACTCTGAAGACTGGAGTAATGATGATAAATTCAGCTTTGATCAAAGGATATAAATGACACTTTACTATGTATTCACATAGAGAACAGCTGATTTACAATATAATATTTAATAATTTTCCTGCATTTTTGATCATAAATAAATGCAGCACTGATGAGTCTTACAAACCCAAACTTTGAACGTTAGTTAGACAATACTGCACGATTCTGAAGAACAACTAAACTAAATAATGTACTAGAGGTTCTGACAAAATGTTCATGGCTTCAGGCTATTAAAAAAATACATTCATTTTAATTAAATAAAACTAATATTTAACCCGTAGCTATAGGACTGGGCGATATTGCCAAAAAAAAAAAAAATCTCTATTTTTTGTTGAATGGCGATATCCCGGTATTTTCTACATTTTTCTATTTGGATAAAAAAAAATTATATATTTCCATAATCATTTTATTTCAAATCCTGCTCAGTGACGTCCTAAAAACAATGTTATATATAATGCAATATATTATGTGCAAAAAGGGGGTTTACAATCTAAAAACAAAACTAAACTAAAAAATAAAACAAAAGCATATTAGCCTATATTTGATGACCATATTATAATGGTCACTTTCATAAAAATACTAGTGCTTGAAGTTTTAAAATTCCACATATGGCACATTTATTAAATATTTCAGAAATATGTATATTCAGAATTATTGCGTTCCTATTCTATTGCGCTCCGTCTGTGTATGTGGCACTCGTTCACAGAAGCCTGAACTTTAGCGGAGATTCACTTCCAGAAGGCTCGTCCTCTCCTGACAGGAAAATGGACATATTTGCATGACTCTAACATTTACAGATGGAGAATATCCCTGAGAAATGTAAGGAAAGCACCACATCTCAAACCCCTTAAACAGCGCGAGTATTTATCTGTCAGTCAGCACAAGTTATCTGCTTTAAACTATACATGTTAACTGTATCTTACCAGTTATTTTGAAGCCCTTAAAGGGTTAGTTCACCCAAAAATGAAAATTCTGTCATTAATTACTTACCCTCATGTCGTTCGACTCTCAAGACCCTTAAAAGGCACTAAAGACTAAAGTTACAAAGTCCATCTCACTACAGTGGTTCTACAATAACTTTATGAAGAGACGAGAATAGTTTTTGTGCACAAAAAAACCCTAAATAACGACTTATATAGTGATGACGATTTCAAAACACGGCATCATGAAGCTTCGAAGCGTTATGAATCAGTGAGTCGATTCATGATTCGGATCGTGTGTCAAACTGCTGAAATTTGGCGATCCAAACTGCTGATTCGACTCACTGATTCATAACGCTTCGAAGCTTCATGAGGCCGTGTTTTGAAATCGTCATCACTATATAAGTCGTTATTTAGGGTTTTTTTGCGCACAAAAACTATTCTCGTCACTCCATAAAGTTATTGTAGAACCACTGTAGTGAGATGGACTTTGTAACGACGTCTTTAGTGCCTTTTAAGGGTAATGAGCCGAATCATGATTCGGATCGCGTGTCAAACCGGCAAACTGCTGAAATTTGGCAATTCAAACCGCTGAATCGACTCACTGATTCATAACGCTTCGAACCGCTGAATCGACTCACTGATTCATAACGCTTCGAACCGCTGAATCGACTCACTGATTCATAATGCTTCAAACTGCTGAATCGACTCATTGATTCATAACGCTTCGAACCGCTGAATCGACTCACTGATTCATAACGCTTCGAACCGCTGAATCGACTCACTGATTCATAATGCTTCGAACTGCTGAATCGACTCACTGATTCATAACGCTTCGAAGCTTCATGATGCCGTGTTTTGAAATCGTCATCACTATATAAGTCGTTATTTAGGGTTTTTTTGCGCACAAAAACTATTCTCGTCTTCATAAAGTTATTGTAGAGCCGCTGTAGTGAGATGGACTTTGTAACTTTAGTCTTTAGTGTCTTTTAAGGGTCTTGAGAGTGTAAAGTTGAGCCAATGGAGGCCTTTCAGAGCATCAGATTTACACTAAAATATCTTCATTTGTGTCTGAAGATGAACGGAGGTCTGACGGGTGTCCAACCACATGAGGGTCAGTAATTAATGACAGAATTTACATTTTTGGGTGAACTAACCCTTTAATTACTTACCCTCATGTCGTTCGACTCTCAAGACCCTTAAAAGACACTAAAGACTAAAGTTACAAAGTCCATCTCACTACAGCGGCTCTACAATAACTTTTTGGAGTGACGAGAATAGTTTTTGTGCGCAAAAAAATCCTAAATTACGACTTATATAGTGATGACGATTTCAAAACACGGCATCATGAAGCTTCGAAGCGTTATGAATCAGTGAGTCGATTCATGATTCGGATCGTGTCAAACCGCCAAACTGCTGAAATTTGGCGATCCAAAATGCTGATTCGACTCACTGATTCATAACGCTCTGAACCGACTCACTGATTCATAACGCTTCAAACTGCTGATTCGACTCACTGATTCATAACGCTTCAAACTGCTGATTCGACTCACTGATTCATAATGCTTCAAACTGCTGATTCGACTCACTGATTCATAACGCTTCAAACTGCTGCTGATTCGACTCGTTGATTCATAACGCTTCAAACTGCTGATTCGACTCACTGATTCATAACGCTTCAAACTGCTGATTCGACTCGTTGATTCATAACGCTTCAAACTGCTGATTCGACTCGTTGATTCATAACGCTTCAAACTGCTGATTCGACTCACTGATTCATAACGCTTCAAACTGCTGATTCGACTCGTTGATTCATAACGCTTCAAACTGCTGATTCGACTCGTTGATTCATAACGCTTCAAACTGCTGATTCGACTCGTTGATTCATAACGCTTCAAACTGCTGATTCGACTCGTTGATTCATAACGCTTCAAACTGCTGATTCGACTCGTTGATTCATAACGCTTCAAACTGCTGATTCGACTCGTTGATTCATAACGCTTCAAACTGCTGATTCGACTCGTTGATTCATAACGCTTCAAACTGCTGATTCGACTCACTGATTCATAACGCTTCAAACTGCTGATTCGACTCGTTGATTCATAACGCTTCAAACTGCTGATTCGACTCGTTGATTCATAGCGCTTCAAACTGCTGATTCGACTCGTTGATTCATAACGCTTCAAACTGCTGATTCGACTCGTTGATTCATAACGCTTCAAACTGCTGATTCGACTCGTTGATTCATAACGCTTCAAACTGCTGATTCGACTCACTGATTCATAACGCTTCAAACTGCTGATTCGACTCACTGATTCATAACGCTTCAAACCGCTGATTCGACTCGTTGATTCATAACGCTTCAAACTGCTGATTCGACTCACTGATTCATAACGCTTCAAACTGCTGATTCGACTCACTGATTCATAACGCTTCAAACTGCTAAATCGACTCACTGATTCATAACGCTTCGAAGCTTCATGAGGCCGTGTTTTGAAATCGTCATCACTATATAAGTCGTTATTTAGGGTTTTTTTGCGCACAAAAACTATTCTCGTCACTCCATAAAGTTATTGTAGAACCACTGTAGTGAGATGGACTTTGTAACGACGTCTTTAGTGCCTTTTAAGGGTAATGAGCCGAATCATGATTCGGATCGCGTGTCAAACCGGCAAACTGCTGAAATTTGGCAATTCAAACCGCTGAATCGACTCACTGATTCATAACGCTTCGAACCGCTGAATCGACTCACTGATTCATAACGCTTCGAACCGCTGAATCGACTCACTGATTCATAATGCTTCAAACTGCTGAATCGACTCATTGATTCATAACGCTTCGAACCGCTGAATCGACTCACTGATTCATAACGCTTCGAACCGCTGAATCGACTCACTGATTCATAATGCTTCGAACTGCTGAATCGACTCACTGATTCATAACGCTTCGAAGCTTCATGATGCCGTGTTTTGAAATCGTCATCACTATATAAGTCGTTATTTAGGGTTTTTTTGCGCACAAAAACTATTCTCGTCTTCATAAAGTTATTGTAGAGCCGCTGTAGTGAGATGGACTTTGTAACTTTAGTCTTTAGTGTCTTTTAAGGGTCTTGAGAGTGTAAAGTTGAGCCAATGGAGGCCTTTCAGAGCATCAGATTTACACTAAAATATCTTCATTTGTGTCTGAAGATGAACGGAGGTCTGACGGGTGTCCAACCACATGAGGGTCAGTAATTAATGACACAATTTACATTTTTGGGTGAACTAACCCTTTAATTACTTACCCTCATGTCGTTCGACTCTCAAGACCCTTAAAAGACACTAAAGACTAAAGTTACAAAGTCCATCTCACTACAGCGGCTCTACAATAACTTTTTGGAGTGACGAGAATAGTTTTTGTGCGCAAAAAAATCCTAAATTACGACTTATATAGTGATGACGATTTCAAAACACGGCATCATGAAGCTTCGAAGCGTTATGAATCAGTGAGTCGATTCATGATTCGGATCGTGTCAAACCGCCAAACTGCTGAAATTTGGCGATCCAAAATGCTGATTCGACTCACTGATTCATAACGCTCTGAACCGACTCACTGATTCATAACGCTTCAAACTGCTGATTCGACTCACTGATTCATAACGCTTCAAACTGCTGATTCGACTCACTGATTCATAATGCTTCAAACTGCTGATTCGACTCACTGATTCATAACGCTTCAAACTGCTGCTGATTCGACTCGTTGATTCATAACGCTTCAAACTGCTGATTCGACTCACTGATTCATAACGCTTCAAACTGCTGATTCGACTCGTTGATTCATAACGCTTCAAACTGCTGATTCGACTCGTTGATTCATAACGCTTCAAACTGCTGATTCGACTCGTTGATTCATAACGCTTCAAACTGCTGATTCGACTCACTGATTCATAACGCTTCAAACTGCTGATTCGACTCACTGATTCATAACGCTTCAAACTGCTGATTCGACTCGTTGATTCATAACGCTTCAAACTGCTGATTCGACTCGTTGATTCATAACGCTTCAAACTGCTGATTCGACTCGTTGATTCATAACGCTTCAAACTGCTGATTCGACTCGTTGATTCATAACGCTTCAAACTGCTGATTCGACTCGTTGATTCATAACGCTTCAAACTGCTGATTCGACTCGTTGATTCATAACGCTTCAAACTGCTGATTCGACTCGTTGATTCATAACGCTTCAAACTGCTGATTCGACTCACTGATTCATAACGCTTCAAACTGCTGATTCGACTCGTTGATTCATAACGCTTCAAACTGCTGATTCGACTCGTTGATTCATAGCGCTTCAAACTGCTGATTCGACTCGTTGATTCATAACGCTTCAAACTGCTGATTCGACTCGTTGATTCATAACGCTTCAAACTGCTGATTCGACTCGTTGATTCATAACGCTTCAAACTGCTGATTCGACTCACTGATTCATAACGCTTCAAACTGCTGATTCGACTCACTGATTCATAACGCTTCAAACCGCTGATTCGACTCGTTGATTCATAACGCTTCAAACTGCTGATTCGACTCACTGATTCATAACGCTTCAAACTGCTGATTCGACTCACTGATTCATAACGCTTCAAACTGCTAAATCGACTCACTGATTCATAACGCTTCGAAGCTTCATGAGGCCGTGTTTTGAAATCGTCATCACTATATAAGTCGTTATTTAGGGTTTTTTTGCGCACAAAAACTATTCTCGTCTTCATAAAGTTATTGTAGAGCCGCTGTAGTGAGATGGACTTTGTAACTTTAGTCTTTAGTGTCTTTTAAGGGTCTTGAGAGTGTAAAGTTGAGCCAATGGAGGCCTTTCAGAGCATCAGATTTACACTAAAATATCTTCATTTGTGTCTGAAGATGAACGGAGGTCTGACGGGTGTCCAACCACATGAGGCTCAGTCATTAATGACACAATTTACATTTTTGGGTGAACTAACCCTTTAATAAAGCATGTGTCATGTTTAGGACAAATTGCATCATGCACTTTCCCTGCATCAGCTCACTCTGCATACTCTGCTATTATTCAGATGCGTTCGTATCAATCTCAGGGATGCAAACACATGTATGGTCAAAAAAAGAGAGAGATAATCAAAGCCCTCGCCCCACGGCAAATATCCAGATACTTACATTGCCACCAACCCCTGCCATAATTTCCCCCCCCCGAAACATAAACTCTAATTGAACTAGATTCAAGAATTATTTGTCACATACACAATTATATAGAGCCTATATAACCAGCAGTGAAATGAAAGTCAGGTCCGCTCCAGTGCAATATTAAAGAAAAAAATACAATACAACACAGATGAAAATATACATAGAAATACAATATACACAGATAAAAACATTCATAAATATAGCGATAAGAAAATGAATTAAAGTTAAGGATGTACAAGAGAACACTAGCACTTCTTCTTGCTTTCCTCCTTCTTCCTCTACAAAATTGCTTTTTATTTTTTATTTAACAGTGGTTTACTGAAAAAGTTGTGTCTGTCCTTAAATAAATTAAATTATTACAAAGTTTATTAAAGATAATTCTGCAAACTATATAGGGAGCCCTTACTTGCACATTACTATAATTTAGGTTAACAACAAAGCCCAAATTAGCCTAAATTCAGTTGCTATTTAATTTTAGATATAATAATCAGCACTCGATTAACACATTGTTTGCAAACATGTAAACTTCACATCCAAGGCAGTTTTTGCATTAACTTCTAAATCTAATTATAAAATAGTTTTTCTCCAATTTGTCGTTGAAATATAATTTATACAGTGTGTGTCTTTTTCATGACAGATTTATTTAAATAACTTTACATTCTTGCTTGTTGGAGGCAATCCAGATCCTCTCGGGATGAAAACATCCACTCAATTAAACTGCTGTAAATAAATCAGATCTATAATGCTCTCATGGATCTATAATTTGTTCCCTGGCTAATCGTTTAGGCTGAAGGCAAAGAGAAGTTTCATTACTTTATTAATTTTAGGCTATTTAACTTTACGTTAGCATTGTAGCCGACTAGCACTGACTTTGAATGTTTGACTGAATTGTTTGCTTTATTTTATGTATAGATTGTTATACATTACTTATACTTTTGTATTATTGATCAAACATAAACTTGCATTTAACAAAAAGAGACTGTGTTGTGTTTCATGTCATTTAATGTTATCACAGTGATAATCATATTGTCTGAACCAGATATTAATATACAGATTTTCTCCTCATTGTTGTCACTACTAGAGCAAGCTCCTGATTGGTTAACGCAGCACGAATATCATCTGCAATTCTTACCTGGAACAAATACAGCTTTTCCACGAGACTTCTGGCCAGGTACACATCAATCTAATGAATGAATGAAAGAGAGAGAGAGACTGTGTTACAGATTTCTGCTCATTCTAAACCAGATTGTTGTGGCTTTATTTTTTACGGTTGAGATACAAAACTCATGAACATTACATCAATGAAAGTCTATGAGATTTTTTGCCCTCTATTTCATCCGCGATGAGCACATTGAAGCACACCTTTCCTCAATTGACCTATCGGTAAGCCCCGCCCCCCTTAGTTACTGTTGCTAACTCGGACAAACAAACGGAGTTGCTATATCTTACAATGTACAGCTGTCAGTGTGAAAACCTTATCCCAAGATGCTTTTGGACAAAGAATGTAGTGTATATCACGTCCGAATGATGGCCAAACTTAACTGATGGATTATCAAGATTATTGCATCGTTATTCACTCCAAAAAAATCATCGTAAGAGCTGAACAAACAAAGCATAAGAAGTGCGCATTAACGTCTCATTCACAAACTCTCTCTCCCCGTTACACAGCAAATTACACAAAAACAGTGCGAGCTCTTCCTTTCGTTACCCGGAGACTATAATACCCATCAAAATAAGAGTCCTCCTTAGTAGGACAGATAATGTTGACAATTAATGTAATTAATTTACATATAACCAGTTTAATATGGAGAGGCACTGAAATGTAGACCTTTGTGTTTTTGACCTACAGTGTTAACGTTACATGACGTGGGACCAGTTAGTTAGTAGGTTTGTATGTTAGCAGGGACTTTAATCGTAACTTAACGAGAGTTTGACAAACACAAAATCCTCTCAGGATCCCTGGAGTCAGTGTTGCAGTTCCTCAGGCACGACATTTGAGCATTTTTGTAGCATAAACACCATCAAACCGATGACAGCTTCGGATTCTCCAATGTTTCTCTATGGCGCTGAAACCTACAGATGTCCGAGTTCCGGTCCCAGCGCAACTGATACTCAACTGCTATTGGCTAATCTGCGTATGAGGGGAGGGGCTTACCGATAGGTCAATTAGCCGGTCAATTTGACACCTCATTCTAGAGCCCTGCATTTCTGGGCCAATTTTCCCGTCATACCTCAAACACGGGCCGGGCTTCGGGCCTTTTTAGGCTTCTCCTTCATTTTATATTTTAGACATTCAATAATTAAAAGAGCCAATGAGATGTGCTGCGCTGGTGGAAACATGAGACCATGATATCGCGAGTCCGCAACTGACAAGACCGGCTCAGTGTTTAGAGGACGGCATATGATACACACATCGCTGTAAATGAGTAAAGCAAACCAACACGCAAACTGCTGAAACTGAAAATAAGCTAAGACTGAGATGCTCAAAAACACAACCATCTTCATTAAAACTAATCTGACTAAAGGCTCTTACCAGTGTTTAGGTCGCTCGTTCTCATAATGCCTTCTTTGGTGTTGAAATTGGATAAAAGCGTCTGCTAAATGACTAAATGAGCTTATGAATAAAATGCTCATATCGGTTGCTTTTGTTGACGTGAACTCTGTTAAATGTGCCCATAGCACAGGAATTGAAGATCGGATTTATATTCATTTCGCAGAGAGGTGTAAGGCAAGACAACCTGCATGTTTTTTTTAGATTGTGTAGCCCGTTTCGTTTGCGCGCGCCGTTGCGATCTGCCTGCCTCATCTTGTCAAAAATGCCTTTTTACTGTGATGGTGGTGATAGAGGCCAAACGTTTAAACGATGCTTTAAGTGTTTTATATGGATTTTATAAGCAAGACAAGTCAAGTGTTGATTTGAGAGGCTAAAGCGTTGGGTTAACTCACTGTCGGCCGCTTGGTCATCACTTTAAAGAACAAAACTGTATTTAACAAACAAAAAAATGCTTCTAACATTTTTCTAAATTAACTTAATAAAGAAACAAAACGAAATAGAACTACTTTGACATTAAAAACAAAACTAAACTATTTTAATGGCTGCAACTAATGTGTTAGTATAAGAGGGAGGATAAAAAAAAAAAAAATCGGACTCGGGCGGATCATTTTAATGAGCTGTGGGACACGGGACCCTAGGGCCTAGTTTTGGGGCCCGTGCAGGGCTCTACCTCATTCATGGGTCCATGACAAACAGTGTCCAGAATAATAATAATAATAAGCATGAGGAATGACAACAGAGACAGTGCAGTCCTGTACCTCTTGTATAATCGGATCGTCATCGTCTCCGCTGGCCATAATGACGACAAGAGGAAGAAACCACTGCTGGAAGACGTCAAATCTGTAAACACAAGAAAATACAATGAAGCATACACCGATCAGGCATAACATTATGACTTTTCAACGTAATTGCGTTTTACGTGACATCACGAGCGTGCATCTCTGAACAGAGCAAGGCGAGCATTTGTGCTTATAAAACTTAAACTTTATTATTATTTTTTTTTAAAAGACAGATCTTTTCGCTAGATAAGACCCTTATTGATCATCTGGTACAGTTTGATGTGGTTTAAAGCCCTTTTGAAGCTGCACTGAACCTCTCATTTGGACCTTGAACCGTATGGGGTCTATTGACTTCCATTATATGGAGGAATATCCTGAAATGTTTTCATCAAAAACCTTCATTTCTTTTCGACTGAAGACAAAGACATGGACATCTTGGATGACAAGGGGGTGAGGAAATTATAAGAAAAAGTTTATTTGAAAGTGAACTAATCCTTTAATGCTGGTTCTGATAGTAAGGTGTCAGAATACACAGAGCATCTCAGTTTGTTGCGTATTAACAAATATTTAAATATAGGCGTTGTTTCTATATTAAAGGCACAGTATGTAATTTCCAGTCTCTTATTTAACTCAAAGGCGTGTCTTGACTCTTGAGTGGACGGAGCTTTTATTCTCCCGCGAGCGCTTCCGCTTCTTCCGCTCATGTGTGTGTGTGTGTGTGTGTGTCGCAGCGCTGTTTTATCCTCTCACACACGTGTGAGTGTGTTAAAGTGATGTTGTAATGCTACTCTGGCGCTACTATGCTACACTTAGATCATATTAGACGGTAAAACATGGCAAATCAACAACAGCAGATTCACACAATCAGACTAACTGTGTTGAGCTGGAGAACAAATTATGAGCTTCTGTCCATCAATGATCCAAACAGTGTCTGATAAAACACATCAGATATTAAAGCGGCGCTAGTGTTGCCATGGTTACTACACAATAACACCGGAGGGGGACGCGGGGATGATGTCACTGATACGCGACGCACACACACGGGCCGTGTCCTGGTTAAAATTGAGGAATTCTTGGAAACATTTGGGATAAATGTAAACAAAATTGTTCTAGTTGGATATTTTAATCCAAAAACGTACATATTGTGCCTTTAATTAAAGATGTTAATTATAAATAAAATGTATTGCACTTATGTACTGTCAATCAATCACTGTTTTTGATTATAATTAGCAGGCGATTGTTTAATGGATGACGCAAGAGCGAGCAAAGCGATACTTACAGCCATACACGAGCACAAAAAGTTACATTACAATTAAAAATGTTAAACAATACTACACATGATGGGAAACTGCCAGAGTCAGGACATGAAACAACATGCTAAGACGCGCTAGCAGCTCTCGAGTAAACACAACCACACGGGCACGCGCATCACGACAAACCCCGGAACATTAGCGCTGTGTGTGTGTTTATGGTTCATACACATGTTCTTTGTGCGTTTGAAACTTTTGATACACCATTGTCACTGCCAGCATGCTGTGAACACACCTGACACACACACACACACACACACACACACACACACACACACACACACACACACACACACACACACACACCCCGAGGCCTCGATGCTGTAAATCACCCAAACACTGGCGGTAAAGTTCAGAACTGACCTGTGACTGACCAGCCGCTCGTGCTCGCGCTGTCGACCCAGTGCTGAGAACTCAAAGCTCCTTCAGCTCCGTGTGTGTGTGTGTGTGAGAGGAGCCGCTGCCATGTTGCTGATCACTGCAGTCAAACACGTGGGGAGGAGCCGTGTGCGCTAGCCACGATCCCAGCATGCACTGCGGCAAGGACTCGCCGGCCCCGTCACAAATCCAAGTAGTGCGCAACCTAGGGAACCTAGTTTACTCTAGGTTAGACTATACATGTGCTGATAACGTAATAAAATAAATATTAGAGTTTTATAAGCAATCCACGCACTGATTTATGGAAGGCCAAGAATAAACTCAGCCTTCGCAAGGACCCGCCCACTTTAGTTACTGTTGCTTTGTGATTGGGCAGATCGCCTGTCAATCAAACTCGCCACGAGGGCTGAATTATGACAAAAAAGTCGAAAGAATGACATTCTAATCATAATGGGCTTTATGCACAGCTGCACTACTTCCTGAACTTCAGCCAGCTCCTTTGTTTCCTGTCTGCCATTATTGGACAAACTGATTAATCCAGGTGTGTCTGATTATTGTTGTTGTTACTACAGAGGTCAGGCACACCTGGATTAATCAGTTTGTCCAATAATGGCAGACAGGAAACAAAGGAGCTGGCTGAAGTTCAGGAAGTAGTGCAGCTGTGCATAAAGCCAATTTATGACACGCAAACTTGAAAAGTAATGGTCATGTCATAATTTTAACTTTTAATCTTATAATTATGACTGATTGTCTTTTATGTCATAATTTGAACTCGAAATTATGACATAAAATACATAATCACAGTCATAATTAAGAGATTAAAGTCATAACTTTTATTTTTCTTTCACATATTTTTTTGTCATAATCACTGAATGAATTTGTATGTCATAATTATGGATTATGAATTTTTAATTTAAACTTTTTATCTTATATTTTTGTCTCATTGTTATGACTGATTATTAATTTTTATGTCAAAATTGTGTCATAACTTTTTTTCTTTTATATATTTAACTTTTTGTCATGACTTTTATTATGACTTTTTATGTCATAATTTCAAGTGAAGTACGACATAAAAGAACATAATATGTACATTTTTTCTTCATATATTTCTTT